>NIPM01000486.1:35499-119764 GCA_002738285.1 Holacanthella duospinosa
TTTTTTCGTCTTTTCTTTTTGTTTAATAATAAAGCAGTTGTCTCTGCAATTATTATATCATCTTCTGAACTGTTCATTTTTCAAAAAATAAATTAACTTTGATTTTTCTAAAACAATTTATCTTATTTTAGAAAAGTCATTTGATTGATTTCCGTTAGTGACCAGAATACTGCCAAACTGAACTCCGCTGAAAGTGCGAGCTGAAACGACATTCAGCAGAGCTTTCCGCAAGGGGTTTTCAGTTCCGCGTTGGTCGTTTCAGCTCGTCTAAGTTCCGCTCAGTTTCAGCTCGCACCACAGTACTATACTTTAAGAGATTATTCGGGATATACCACGTGAGGCCTAAAATGACAAAAATCAATGGGAACACCGCAACATCTGTGTAGTGACGAGACTGCCCATTTGACCAAATTAGAAGAGAAGTTGAGCTAATCGTTGGAGAGCTTTTAATCGCTGTATTGGGAAAATCTGATTTCGATTCAATTGAAATTGAACCAATAGATGATTATGACACTTTTAACCTTCAAACTCACTGGTATCGGAAAAAGGAAAACGATCAAGGAAGAATTTTCATTGAAAAGATGAGTTTAAAAATATTTACGCCATTTACAGGTGTCTACTAGTATTTCAACGCTAGTAAGAGCAAATATTATAAATTTATTTGTTTCAATTCTCTAGGTTCACTGATTTGTGAACCTGAAATCCATTATTAGAAGTACAGCCTTGTAAGGGTCGAGGAACAGAACCGCATAATCGTTGACAGTAATTTAAATTAAGTACATCAAAAGACTCGCAAACCGCATATTGCAGTTCATAAATGTTCATGGGAATTTTGGTGTAAATTAATTGTTTGACATGCCCCCACAATCCAAAATCACAAGGGGTAAGGTCAGGAGAGCGTGGAGGCCATCAAATTTCTCCTGCTCGTTCTATCCAATCTCCTCCAAAAATTTCATTTAAATAATTAAGTACAATTATTCCAAAATGAGGAGATGCCCCGTCTTGCATAAGCTACTGTAACTTAAAATCGCAAAGGTGATAAAGCCGAGGAATGAAAAATGTTTCGAGCATTTCCAAATAGCGTACGGTGGTAACAATGCATGGACTAAAATTTGGACCTTCANGAATGAAAAATGTTTCGAGCATTTCCAAATAGCGTACGGTGGTAACAATGCATGGACTAAAATTTGGACCTTCAAAATGTCCACCGTTGTAAAAAAAAAGGACCAATTATCTCTTGAAAAGTAATTGCATCCAAAACGGAGACATTGATAGATTTCATTGGGACAACCGTCATAACTTGAGGATTCACAAGTCACGAAATCACTTCATTCTTCTTATTCACTGTNGATTTCATTGGGACAACCGTCATAACTTGAGGATTCACAAGTCACGAAATCACTTCATTCTTCTTATTCACTGTCCCAACCATGTTGAAGGTTGGGACATCACTCCACCAAATATAGTTGACTAATTCAGGGTTTTCTGCAAACATCTGCACCATTGTTTCACAGTATTGCAGCCTTAAACCAAAAAGCAGTTGTAAGTATAATAATTAACAATTTTTACTGTTTCGACACAACTAATAATGCTAACTCAAGAAATTGAAAAAATAAAATTGAATTGAATTTCAATGCATACCGTAATTCGGAATCTCCTGGTTTGAGCTGGTGAGCCTATGTCGGATGGTATGGCTTTAGACCCAACTCTATTAATTTTATCAAAACGTTGATTTTGAAACGTTTACATGACCTGCTCTTCTGCAAATTGACATTCATGGATTTGTAACAACACTATCCGTGATGTTTAGATTAGTTGCGACTGATAACGGACTTTTTTGGTGAGTTTTTCGAGTAAATCCCTTTCTAGTTTGGATTGTACCCGTAAGGCAATATTTTTTGAACGTCTTAAATATTGCTGTTTTGGTGGGTGGAATAGAATTGAATGATCAAGCTTCTCGAACAGCCTTTGGACGTTGTGTCTTAGTGTACGCAGTCGCCATCCATGTCCGTTCCGCGTCAGAGAAAATTCGTAATGACATTCCAACTAAAAGCAGAACAAAATCTAACAAAATCTTAATTAAATAAAACGAACGTGCTTACCTATTCTAATTGAATATAACCTTTTTCAAAGTTTTAACGTCACACATTCAGAACTAATTGAAATTTTAATCGGTGATGGAATTGTAATGACAATGATTCGAGAAGAGTTCGAGGCGGTTGTTTCTCTGAATTAAATGAATAGGCAAGAGTAAGGTAGGGAGCACCGTATCTAGGTATCTAACGTATATCTAGGTGTTTAACGTAAAGGATCCGTATCTAACGAAAAAAAAACCAGGAGGTTACGTTAGAATATGCCTAGGTACGGAATAAATGACCCAGCCTACGTTATCGGTTCCGCATTTCGTACATTATTTTCTCAGACCCCGTTTGCTCTTTTTAAAAAGCGAACGAGCAACTTAAAGTTAGTATGATGAGGTTATGAGACAAATCGATTTCTAGAGGTCAAGAAGTCACTAGCAATTACCACATCCGGGCAAAGTAAGTATGTTATTTCTACTCTTGGTACGAAATGTGGGACCTTCGACGTCGGCTGAGTCAATTATTTTGAATCAAGGCACGTTATAACATAACCACCTGGTTACGTTTTTTCATTAACCTAGATACGGTGTTCCGTACCTTAATCCTGACTGATGTACCTTTTTCTTCAATTTTACAAAATCAACTTTTTGAATATGATTCTTTTCACGCCTATTTCTTTGCACCTCAGGTCAGCCACGGCATATAATGGGAGGAGTTATGGCGAAAGCAAAGAAAGCGGGTACTCTAAAACTTTAGACACACTCTATTTTGACGAACGTTTTCAGTCTGGAATACAAAATCCCGTGGAAAATGAAATTATTCATGGAAGTTTATACCAAAACAAAAGCAGATAATATTGAGCCAAAATTAAATTTCATACCATTTGTTTAATTTCCGTTGAGTTTACGTCCCACTTATTACAAATTAATTGCATTCAGCAGTTGAATAACAAATATTGAAAACTTAATAACATTCAACGCATGAAAATCGAAAAAAATCCGTTGTTTTAAAAGGGTCTGTCAAGCCACTTTCAAGACACTCACTTTCGCTGTCTCTAACTCCGTAACTATTATCTAGGTGATATCTAATTGCAAATTTTTGTTTTGATCTGGCTTGAGACAAGCTTTCGTCCTTTCTTCTCAACGCACGAAAACTGAACGACAGTTTGGCTACTGTCGAATGCGAAAGTCTATTTTATTCGGAATGAACGAAAACGTTGAAAAGACTCGCTCAATTGGAGCTGTTGAACCTGGTCCAAGGAACAGTGATATTAAACGCGCTATGAATTAGTTCGGAATTTTCTGTAAGTTTGAAATTTTTGTCCACCATTGATGTGACTTCGATTTTTCCATCACTTATGAGTTCGTAAGACATTTCAGGAAAAGAGTTGAATCCAAAGCGTGGAATGAAATTGCAACAACGTGAAATTCAGGATCCAGTTTTTTGAGCTCAGAAAATGATGTTTCTCGTTGCTGTGAATATCACAGTTTGCCTGTAAAATTATATAACATCATCGATGTTTGCCGAATTTTCTTGGCACTAAGTGAACACACCTGATTTAAATTAAACTTTGTGTATTATCTTACCTTATTGGTAAAGTGAGTAACTTTATCCATTTGAATAAGTAAATCTCAAGTATCCCTGTTAAGAGTTGTCAGGTAGTTAGTTGTAAATTCCACAGCTCGATCTTTCACATCGTTACCGATTGTTTTACACATTTAATGAAAAGGAAAGAGATTCCTCAGGACAGGAATGTATACAAGAAAGTGAGATATGTGGATGACCTCGTTAATTTGGAAGCTGTGGTCGCAATCCATCTTTCCCTTTCAACAGGGTGGCTGGAGTTTGCTTATTTATGAAATATAGTTGAATCTAAAGTATTGCAAATCAATTAATGTGGCAGGCCGTTATGCAAAAGGCAGACCTATCTACGTTTCTGATTTTTGAAATTAACTCATAGAAAGGGAGCAAGCCTTGAAGCACAAGATTCGTCATATGTGCAGAGCGTCCGTAAACTAATTTGTCATGATACTTCTCACGAATCGTTCTCATAAAACCAAGCATTGTAATTGTCTGTTACATCAAACTGTACCTTTGTCCTCCATTTCTGCTTCTTGCATCAGTATTTATGAAACCCGTCAGGAGGTGATTTAAGCAAGACTATAAAGTCAAAAAGTAGCCGTACTTAATCTGAGGCTGGAAATATTATGTTTGACTTGTGATGTGGAAGATGCATTATGTGAGAAGGTTTGGCTGTTTTGTTATTCAAAATAGCTATTCAACAAGCGTGGATATCAGGAGTTGAATGAAACAATAATAAACTTTGTTACCTTGTTCCATAATTCAAAACCATATTTCAGCCTCTAAATTGAATAAAAGCAGACAAAGAATACAAAAAATATGGAACTTCAACAATAGTGACTGTTACCCTTTGTCACAAATAGTCGATTTAATTATTCAATGTCAATTTGTCGATGTAATTAACGTTTCTTAGTGAATTAATTAATAAATACTAAATAATATAAATCAAGGGCACAGTATATAAAAACTAATTTCATTTATTGCCTTATACATCATGCAACTTTTTTTGTCAAAATTTAATGATATTTGTCAGTAAATGTGGGTGATTGAGTACAGTTTAACCGAACCGGATTTTCTCATTTAATTTAGTTTCTGTAACTCGTTCACTTTGGCATTAGTTTCTTTTACAATAACATTATGCATTAACATCAAAATCAACATGATAATTCAAAATGCACCCATGTTCAGATGGAAGTATATGCAAGTATCTAAGAAAGATCGAAATTGGTCTGATTCCAATTTCGATCAAGGATCATGAAATTTAACAAAAGATAACCCAAATAAAGGACACCCTCATTCCTTCTACCCAAAAATTTCATGAAATCTTGCGCAAAAAGTTACATGATGCAATTAAGTAATACTTGGAAACAAAGTCTTGATATAGGACAATCCCAGGACAGAGAGTCAAGGCGTTAGCCCAGATATAAACTGCTTTTTCAAGCCCAAACCAAGTATAAGATGAGGACAAAAATTTGTGGTTAAATCAAGCTTTCAAAAGTCCACTTCTGCAATATTTTTATGAAGAGATATTCCAACATCATTTTCACCCATTAGCAGTTTACTTTCAAAAGTAGAGCTTTCTTTTCATTACGCTATATGACTTACAAAAGTGTGATTTAAATCAGGCTTGATAAGTCATAACTCCATACAACTAGTAAGTCCGACTTCGAAATATTATGGCACGGTGACCAATTTTTCCCATATTAAATTATTCTCTTAAAATTATTATTCCGAGGGTTTTTTTTTAAATAATCACAATAGTATAGATCCTGGATGATCTGCGGATCTCACAGACCTGAGATGAACTGCGGATCACATAGAACCAGGATGATCTGCGGGTCGTTCAGATCCGGGGTGTTATGCGGGTAGTACACATCCGGGATGATCTGCGGATCTCACAGATCTGAGATGATCTGCGGATCACACAGATCCGGGATGATCTGCGGATTTCACAGATCTGGGATAATCTGCGGATCACACAGATCCGGGACGATCCGCCCATCACAATGATCCGGTATGATCTGCGGATCACAATGATCCAGGATGATCCGCGGATCACAATGATCCGGGATGAACTGCGGATCTCACAGATCTGGGATGATCTGCGGATCACACAGATCCGGGACGATCCGCGGATCACAATGATCCGGAATGATCTGCGGATCACAATGATCCAGGATGATCCGCGGATCACAATGATCCGGGATGATCTGTGGATCTCACAGATCTGGGATGATCTGCGGATCACACAGATCCGGGTCGATCCGCGGATCACAATGATCCGGTATGATCTGCGGATCACAATGATCCAGGATGATCCGCGGATCACAATGATCCGGGATGATCTGCGGATCTCACCGTTCCGAGGTGCTCTGTGGGTCGTACATAGGGATTGCAATTGAAGACCGTCCCCGATCAGGGAATCGGGGATTTCGGGGAAATAGATTCCCTGGAAACGCCGGGGATCCCCGATCGGGGAAAATAACATCAACATAATAGAATTAAGTTGTGTTTCTTCTTTTTGTTATTTGTTTAAAATTTTTTTTTCATAATTATTATTTTTTTTCACAAAAGTTTGTTGTGAATGGTGAAATGCAAAAAAAAAAATCGGGGGACTGTCGAGGAAAACGGGTTTTCCCCCGTCCCCGTTGTCGGGGCAATTTCCCCGTCAATTGCAATCCCCAGTCGTACAGATCTGAGATGATCTGTCCCCGTTCCAAACTCAAGTACTGCAGTACGGATTTACTCCGGACTTAGGCACTGGAAAATGGACTTGTCCTAACTTGGATATAGGAGTACAAACTTCTACCACACTATCTATTTTGGGGGCGTCTATCAGAGCGGACTGGTTAGTTTATTGTAATTAGAAGGACTTTAGGTACCGGACCCGTTCCGAGTCTGGATCTAGTTATCGGACCCGTCCCGAACTTGGGACTGGAACTGCTTTACTCTGGGGTGTGGTACTGTCATCCGGACTCTCCGGTAGGGGATGCGATAATCCTGAAGGGAATATCGAAATCTGTTCTCCGGACTGCGAGAACTCCTTTCCCTGTCTCCTCGGAAGTTGAACAATAGCTCTTATCTGGGAACTCCCATTGTCCTGGTCTACGGGGGATCCGGAATCCACTCTCTCTGAGATCTTGGGAACTTCTCGATCCGCGGGTGAACTGGGTTCTCCTCGGGTTCTCTGGGATCACCGGACCACTTGATCTGCGGGTGAACTAGGTTCTCCCCGGATTCTCTGGGATATCCGGATCACTTGATCCGCGGGTGAACTAGGTTCTTCCCGGATTCTCTGGGAGTTACTCCGTTCAACTAATTTAGTACAAGAGAACTTACCGGTGGACCGAAATCCACGCCTTCCCGCTACCTTGAGGTCGGGTCGCACTCTTTTGTTCTGGGAGGATTCCGTGGGGGATCAATGAAGTATTGGGTCCCGATGTCCCGAGTGTGACCGGAGCGTCCGGGCCTCTGTTCCCTATCTCCAGGTGCCTCGTCCAACCTAGCCACACTGGAGGTATCGGAGACCGAGATAACTGAAGATAATGTGTGATGTCAAAAGGAACTCAAAGAACTAGTGTTGCTCGCTGAGATGGAGTTTTGCCAAGCGGGCCTTCTGACCCTGAGAAGGGATGCAGCCCTGCTGAGTCCACTGCCTTCGAATAGATGGAGAACCTCCGACACTACACATATACTTAATGTTCCAATGGGAAAACTTTGTGTTTCTCTCTCTCTCCTCTTTTCCCAATGGATCGAATTAACACTAACCCAACACTTAACTCTTCTCACCCTAGAGTGGAAAATTGCCATAATCCTCCTAATTGACCGACATTTTTGCCGGACGTAAATTTGAAGCGTACCCATTACGCTTATTGACCGACATTTATGCCGTAGTTGCTGCTGGTGCTGCCTTGTTACAATTCCGTTACCTAGTTCACAAATATGGCAATTTTCTGAGGCTGTATCCGAATTCAAATGACTTTACATTGATTATGCAAATAAATTTTATTACACTGAATACATTCTTATTTATAAATTTGTAACAATAATTTATAAACTAATCAGCGGAGCAGGAAGCCTAATAACTACATTGTACAAAATAAAATTCATTGATAGTTGCACATTGAACTGAATTCATGGGATTTATAAAATTTTATGCAATTTAAGTTTTCTATTGGATGGTGATCCTATTCTTCCAGGTCCGTCTGACACCATCTCAATTTTCTGGCAAAAATGTCGGTAACAGCCGAGTAATTCAAGAAAATAAGACAACACATAGGCTTATGTCCTTGGATTTTCCAAGGTGACTAGAGACCAGGTGCTGCAATCTTTGGAACCGATTCTCTATTTTTAGGATAGGAGATGCGATTCCGAACATAATGGTGAAATATCATAGATGTAGCTTCTAGTTCGTAATGCTAAATTTTGCGATACGAAAAATGTCCGGCAAAAATGTCGATCAGATAGGGTGAAAAGAGTTTTAAACACTGAAATAATTACCAATTTCTCTCACACAACGTCAATAGAGAATTACTTAAAAGCTTTATCATTATACTAAAGACAAGAACAATTAAGAAGCAACTACTCTTCTCCTAACGAGAAACAAAAATGGAATGAACTTCCTTCTTCCCTTCTTTCTCGGACGAGAGACAAAAACAGAATGGATTTCTCCCCTCTCCGAGGCGAGCGCTCAGCCTCTATTTATGCTCTCGAAAACCCTGCCACAAGGAGTGTTCACTTCCCTTCTTCTGAGAATTGGATGAGTCAACTCCCCAATCCTTAAGACAAAGGAATTGGCTCATAGAAGCCTCATCCGTTCAACATGTTAAAATTCTGAGAATCAGAATACCCGGGTGCCTGAATAGCTACCGGATTTTCCGCCATGCCACAATATTAGGTTTTATTTTTTTATTATATTCGTCAAACAATCAGTAAGTTTAGTTATATATTTGAATTATATATAAATAAAAAAGTATTTCGTCTTTTTATCTATAGCAAAAAAAATTGTTTCGTATTCGTTAACTCAAGATTTCTGTATTAAAAGTACTACTTTTCGAAACAAAATAAGTCATACACTTTTTTTTTTAACTATCCTTGAATTCTAAGTTCTCCGGTCGGTTGTTTTAAACAACCCGAATCTGCATGCATTGTCACTCCACATCACCCTTCCATGGGCAACCAAAATAATTCTTATTTTCACGACTCGCTCAAAATCATCACATCTTCATAGTGCTCTCCAGGATTTTTGGGAGTGTGGAGTCATTTGATGTCATTTTTAGAGTCGGAGTCATGACTCTTTAATGAGCATAACGAACTTATTTTTCTTATTTTTTCTCCTCTACTTTCATCACTAAACGCAAGATTAATTTATAAAAAAACTAAAAAATAAATTATGAACAGGTTACACCATAACTTTTAACTTTTTAAAAATTACAAATTTTTTTCATGAATGTGGGTCGACATCCAGACGCACGGTATGGTAATGGAGGTGAAAATAAAATTTACAGGCAAATATTATTTCGTTTGTTGCTTTTACAAAAGATTATTTATAAAAAGTTACGAGTTAGTTGGTTAACCTGATGAAAGTGGCATTTTAATTTTCTTGTCAAGGAACCTTGACAAAACATAAACAATTTTAATTTCAGACTTTCCTACTCGATTTTCCATTTTTATATATTATGTGACTAGAATATCGATACTACTAATTCTGCTACAATTATTACCGATATTCAAGTATCGGTATACTTGGAAGATGAGCACATGTTAAATTATTATTTTGAAATCCACAAAATGTAAATTATATAAGTAAATATGATTTAGTAGTTAATTAATTTTAGTGTTTTCCAAGACTCACGGATTAGCTTGAGTTCACTGACTCTGGGTATCATGGCTCTGACTCTCTAAACTTTGAGAGTGGATTCACGGAGTCATGACTATGGCTCCTTGATTTTTGGGAGTCGACGGAGTCACTTAATACAAAATATGAAAAATCGAGTATTACAATCTGAAATAAAATTTTTTTAAATTTTTTTGTTTAACCTGAACGTCACGATTGGAAAATGTCGTCGAACCACCTTAGGCTGATTTTTTGTATTTAACGATTAACGTACATAAGAAAAAATAAGTAAAATAATTTCGATATGCTCATTTGAACATGGGAAAGTGTTATGACTCCCACGTCTAAGAGTCGACTCCTAGTCATGACTGATTCCCAATCACATAGGAGTCAGTCATCAAATGACTCCCGACTCCCAGAAAACCTGGGTCCTATGCCACATTCAAATGACATATTGACATATTGACATTCACATGTATTTGTCAACAATTTACACAAAATATCACGCCACAAAGATGGCAGTGACATATGACAGTGACAGATGAATTTCGACATTCGACAGGGAAAATTTGACATTTTACAAGTAATTGTCATTGACTTTTTTTGCGTCTGTGCGACATTGACTTATACTTGTCAAAAATGTCATAAATATTTGACAGAGGGATTTACCTCTGTCAGGTTTGGAAAATTAAATCTTTTGTATAAAAATTGTTGACTTATGGCTACGTTTGATGTCAGCGACTCTAGTAGCAGCGACAGTGAAGATACTGACGTATTGCTTCGTCCACTAAAAAAAGAATACAAAGTAAGAATGAATTTCATCCCATCCACTGATTTTGGTTTCAAAGAAAAGTTTAGAATAAACCGAATATATTTACTATATTTGACATAAAAATGTCAGAAAAGTTTGACAAGTGTCAAAAATCCTTGAATATGACATTTTTTTCGTGGCGCGTTATTTTAGCATTCCTGTCAATGTCAACTGTCGATATGTCAACATGTCACTGTCAAAATGTCAGTGATTGTGGCACAGGACCCTGGGAGTCAGATTCAGTCATGGAGTACACTAATTAAATCCAACAAATTAAATTTCTATATTATTCATATGCCCAGCTATGCGAACCCACTCTAGGTGGTGTGCGGGAAAATATAAACACGGCTTTCCAATTTCGAATCTGGAGCGCAGAAAAAGATTCGAAAAGAAACTTGAGAAAAAGAGTTAAAAAAAGTGTATGACTTATTTTGTTTCGGAGGATAGGAATTATTTCATGAATAGCGATGTGGTAGAACCATGACACACAACTTCGAAATATTAACGTTTGTTTTCTCATTATATTCCTAAAACAATCAGTTACGTTTAGTTATAGATTTGAATTATGTATAAAAGAGTATTTTATCTTTTCATCTTATAACAAAAAAAAATCTTTTTTTCCGTATTCGTTAACTCAGGATTTACTTACTACTTTTAGAAGTACTACTTTTCTGAATTGGAGGAATTATTTCATGAATAGGGATGAGGTAAAACCATGACACAAAATGTTAGTTCTAATTGCCTTCGTTTGATAATTAGACCGTATTCAGCATAATAAACTTTTGTTACACACTAGCCCGTTTCCCAGGTCCCAAAATGTTGTAGGATATTTTGCTTTTCGTGTTTGTACCTTTGTTCGCACTCAGAAAATCACGATGTCATATTTAACTTTAGTGCTGGAAATTGGATCTTTTCATATTTGACAGCCTGTAGTTGCATTCCACAAAACTGGTTCAACTACTGTATTTGTTAGCATGGACAACATATTTCTACTAAAAAGTTTTTATTGTCGATACCTAGTTTACTATAAAGTTTCGTGTGAAGTTTTGCATCTATGCTCAGGAAATCTTTGTTGCTGATTTCATGGTAAACATTTGGATTTGCATTTTCAGGAAGTTCCTTGTTGGTTTCTATTTACTATAAATTCTAAGAAATTGTTTGGAGATAACAAGGAAATTGTAGTTTTAGTGAATTAGTGTTTAATCGGTAGTAATTACTCAACTAATTTAGGGTTGTCTGCCAACTACTCTTATTTGTCTCTATAGGTGTAGCAATTTTTATTGCAAAGCGATAAACCCAAGAAATCATCTGCCTGCAACCACATTGCCAAATATGGTTTATTACTGTATGTATCTCAGTTGCATAACCGTTATAATAAATGATAAAATGATAAAACAATTGGCTTGAGACTTTAAATCTGCGGCTTGTCACATAGTTGCAGCTCCTGAATACATCGATGTCATCGTATTTAAATATGAAGAGCAAACTCAAGACATGAAATTCATAGGGAGAATTTAAAACAAGATTAATTCTAAACTGGAGGTACACTAGTTGAAATTTGTGGTATTATACTTAATTTAAGTCAATCCATTCGGAGCCAGTAATTTTAGTCTGTTACGCTGTATATTTCAAACTCACTGTGTATAGGCCTGTAAGTTTTTTAAGTTTAATTCTGTACCGTAAAACCGGGTGACTTTGGACAGTGGTGTGACTTTGGACAGTTTTAGGTATAATATTTGATTGGTTGTCACCTTGAAACGAGTGATAATTTTGGAAAAACAAAAATTAAACTAAACAGGGAAACTAATCTAGAATAGTTGTATCAACTTGAACGTTTGAAATTCATTTTGCTTAATCGTTAAAAATAATTTTTTTAAGTAACATGATTTATATCAAAACATTTTAGTTGGCAAACTTTCACCATTTGCGAGTCTTCAAAGATTTTTTAATCCACTTTTGAATGTGATAAAACCTAGAGCATGCATTTTGAAAGATTATCTGACATTTGCTTCAGAATAATTACCTTATTTTGTATTATTTGGGATTTTTGCAAAATACAGTATACTTTTTTTAGGTATGTGGGTTGACTTTGGACACTTAAATAACATTAGGGGTGTTGAGGATGACTTTGGACAGTTTTAGGAATAAATTTTGACTGCTTGTTTTAGTTGAGTGGGAAAATTTGCCGGTAAAGTAAAAATAGAGCAAAACAAGGAAGGCACTCGACTCCTGAATAGTATCAACTGTTACATCAATTAAAACTTCTCAAATTTAACTGTACGTTAGTGGCTTTAAAATCAACTAATTTATATTGAAAATTCATAGCCATTCAGCTTCAAGTGCTGCTGGTGAGTAATTTATATATTTGTGAAACCGCTTTTGAATATTGAATATAAACTTTAACATGCACTTTAAGTCTGTTATGACTATTATTTTATGCCCCAGAACTGTTTTACCATAATATTCTAATTTGGTGACATTTTAAATTATTATAAAATAAGTGTTTTTATTTTTATGGATGCTTGGGTTGACTTTGGACATATTGTACACATATAGATAATTTTATATTGAACCATTTACCAGATATGGGTGGTATCTACAGGAAGAGAAAAGATTCTCGAAACTATTGTAACTACTCTGCACATGACTTACTAGCTGCAGTCCATGCTGTCAAGGCTGGGACGTCGCTTCGGAAGGCCGAGGAAAAATACAGAGTGCCGTAAGGGACAATATCAAATAAGGTGAATGGGAAACACCTTAAACTCAAAGGAGGTCAGCCAACGTTCCCGCCGTATCTAGAAGAAAAGCTCGTGAATTTGTTAATAGTTTGCGGGGAGTGGAGCCAACCAATAGACTTGTTTGACCTGAGAATGGTTGCAAAAAAGATGTTGGACGGTACTGGACGAAGGGTAACAAAACTGAAGAACAACCTACCAGGGAAAGATTGGGCCAAACTATTCTTGAAACGTTACAAAGATCTGATCAAGGTCCGGACCACACAAAATATTAAACGATCAAGAGGAGAAAAAACATCATCAGAAATGAAGGCTTACTTCGATCACCTGGCTACTGTTGTGGAAGGTGTGCGTCCAGAGAATATCATCAACTACGATGAAACAAATTTTAGTGACGATCCGGGTAGAAGTAAGGCCATTTACAAACGAGGGACAAAATATCCGACAAAGGTGCAAAATTCCTCCAAGTCTGCAACTTCAGTGATGTTTTCAGGCACCGCCGCAGGAGTCATGCTTCCAATGTATGTCGTGTATAAAGCAGAACATCTCTGGGATACTTGGTGTGTAGGTGGGCCTCCCCATACCAGATTTAACCGAACAAAATCTGGTTGGTTTGATTCTAGTTGTTTCCACGACTGGTTTGTTAAAATTATAATTCCCTTCGCAAAAAAGCAGGAAGGTAAAAAAGTAATTCTTGGAGACAACCTATCATCTCATTTCAATGAAGACGTTGTTAGAAAATGCAAAGAAAATAACTTCACCTTCGTTCTGCTTCCGGAAAACTCAACTCATTTGACCCAACCACTTGATGTTGCATTTTTTGGGCCTATGAAGCGAAAATGGAGACGTGTCTTAAGCCAATTCAAAACTGAAACTCCGAAATTTACAACTTTACCCAAGGATTGTTTCTCCACTTTGCTTAAGGAGCTACTACAACAATTCGAGAACAAAGAATCAAACTTGGTGGCAGGGTTCAAAGCGACAGGGATTTTTCCGTTCAATCCCACACAAGTTTTGAAGCGACATCCGGATAATAACGTAACTGAGAATCAGGAAGTAAGCATTGTTGGGGATGCCCTGCTGGAATATCTAAAAAACACAAGATCTCCAAAAGAACTTCCGATAAAGAAGAGACGAAAAAAGATCAGCGTAACACCTGGAAAATCCTTGTCCGTCGAGGATTTTAATCAAATTGATGACACTCCTCATGTTGATGTCAATGATAGTGATATAGAAGATCTTTTGATGCAGAAGTGACGCAGTATCGACTCTTAATCCAGCAGCAACTTTAGAAATTTGTGGTATCCAGATTAATTTAAAAATTTGCACTATAAAATATAGCTTAATATTCTTATTTACGCAAATTAGACTTATGCTGTCCAAAGTCAACCCACTCACCAATAAAATAAAAAATTTGCTTTTGCAAAAAAAAAATCATACTTGACAAATGCAAAATATTCGAAAATTTATGCACGTAATTAGTGCACCCATTTGTACATACGTTTCCAAAAAAATTACCCAATCTGGTAAAATCATCTAGGAATGGTGCGTCCTTTTATGATAGAATCCGGCCAAAGTGTCCAAAGTCACCCGGTTTTACGGTACTGGAAATGTGAATACGGAGTTAAAATGCATCGTAAGCATTCGTTGTTTCAACATAAAACAGTTATGACAGAGGAATGTTGGGTAGTAGCGCATCAAAGCAACCCAGAAAATTATCTGAAGTATGGAGTTATTTATCTGAACAGATGAGAAAGTCGTTGAAAATTTTCCTTCTGACAGGATTACATTCTGTTGATTATGTATAAGAAAAATAGATAATATTTTATACATAGGTTGTTGATGCTCACAATGTTGGTGTAACTGAAGTGAAAAAAGACGCAACCACAATTGCTCAACAAAGACGAGTGAGTCGGCGTATGTCTATTGAAAACACAGCCCTCACGGAAGTTATTACAATTTATGAGAAATTGAAAAGATATCGTGAACCGCTGCACATTGGGTTTGATAAAAGTTCACCCACCAGAACAAAAATTAATATACAGTCTAACGACAAAACTGACGAAACTGTAGCAATAGTTCCTACTTTTTTTCATTATCAGTACGTCGGTCTTGTTAAAAATATAAATCAGCGCGGGAAAATTATCAACGATTTCTTAATTTCTCTTCAACTATCAAAGAGACAAAGTATTTTTATTTCTTTTCCTTCACTAATCTTATTCAAGTAGATAAAATTGAAAACTTTGGTAGTCTAAATTTTGCGGAACTTTTAAAAGGAAAAGCTACTGGTTGAATATATGTGATCCTGATAAAAATGATTTAGAACTTCTAGCCAATAGTTACAGAATTCATGAATTAACACTTAGAGATGTCCAGGAAGGAAACACTCAAGAAAAAATCGAAGCCTACCGGCACTATATATTTATCTCACTACGGCTCATGGATGGAGACACTACAAGTGCCAAATTCAACTCCAGTTATAACCAATTTTATTTTAACGAATCGGAAGACGTAAATTTTAATATAAGTTCTTTTCAAAGATTTTATCATAACTCTTCACCGTCAGAAATGGCCTGGTATTTGTGATATTTTAAGCTTTTTGTCATGGAAACTTCAAAAGTATTAGAACCAGATTGGATAATTTCTTCTTTCTTTAGTGAGATGAATCAAGATGCAAAATTTGTCCTTGATAATTTGTCTATATATTCTAGAGTATTTGTATGTTCATTGTTTGTATTTTCGACTTCTATTTCCCATTCGTTATGTTTATTGTTTACAGCTATAAGTGCTTTGCCGCTTTTGTTTGCACATAATTTTGTTCAGTGTCCAAAACCATGACACTTCATACATTGTATAATGCCTAATGAAGGTTGAGTGGATTGAAAACTTTGTTGTTGATTGTTCTTGCCCCTATTTCTGATACGATTAACATATGTTCGATTCTGTCCTCTCGTAGAAGGATTTTCTCTTTCAGAGAAATCATCTGTTTGGTAATTATTGAATTTTCTTGGTTTTTGGTAGAATCCACGAAAATTCTTTACTCTGTTTGATTGAAATATATTATTGTGACCTCGGTAGGGTGCCGAATGACTCCCACTTTCTTCAGAGTCAGAGTCAGGTGAATCAGAGTCATGACTCACTGACTCCAATTTTCACACTGAGTCAGAGTCATGAATTTTAATGACTCAGTGAACCTGNTCAGGTGACTCAGAGTCACGACTCAGTGACTCCCATTTCTCTATTGAGTCAGAGTCACCCAAAACCAGTGACTACGAGAAACCGATGAGTCAGAGTCATTCGGAACCCTAGACCTCGGTAACCATTTTCGCTCCATCTGTCTTTGGTTGACCTAGGGCTTCCTCGAAATGTTTTTCTGGTAATGTTCTCTCGGGAACTATTTTGTTGAATAGGAAAATAATTATGCATTTCAGCAAATTTAGGTATGTGTAAAGTAGTTCTATTTATTCTATCTTCCGCTTCTNGTGTAAAGTAGTTCTATTTATTCTATCTTCCGCTTCTAAACTCCGATGAGCTATTCTACATGCTTTCAACTAGGTCTTCGGCAGATTTAAATTGTGCGACTCATAGGCTTTGGAATGACTCTGACTCAGTGACTCTGAATCATGACTCTGAGTCACGTGACTCTGACCCTGACTCATTGATTTCTCGGAGTCACTGGTTTTGGGTGACTCTGACTCAATAGAGAAATGGGAGTCATTGATTCCTGACTCTGGGTCACCTGATTCGTGACTCTGTGCCTTTCTAAAGTGACTCTGAGTCGTGACTCACTAGGAAGTCATGACTCGCAAATTCTTTTCAACTCTAGTAACACACAACAAATCTGAGAGTGGGAGTTTGCTGCCGCGCCTCTCGTGTTTAGTTTGAAACACACTTGTAACTTACACCATACACATTGTGGAAGATGTGCTCAGAAAGTAGAGCAACCACAGAAAATCACAGATGATAGTTTAATTAAAATAATAATTAAACTGAATAAAATAATGAAAATAATAATAAAATAATTATTATGAAAAACTTAAATTGATGAGAGGATGAGGATGACCGACCGGATCCAGATCTTGAGATGGAATGGTCTGGCCTCAAGGCCAGACTCTCCACACGTACCACACACAACCACGCCACAGACAACATCAACTCCTCGAATCTTCCCTGATGGACGATTCAATTACAACTCCCACAACATTGAAATCGAACTACAAATTTTAATAAAAATCTAAATTCAACGCTCCTAAAGATTCCAACTCGCAATCAGAACTAAAGTAGACAGCCATTTGAAATAGAAATGTAAGTCAAAATCGATGATTTCAAAGAACCACGAAATCGAAAGCATAATTCAAATTTTTAAATCGGNCACACGTACCACACACAACCACGCCACAGACAACATCAACTCCTCGAATCTTCCCTGATGGACGATTCAATTACAACTCCCACAACATTGAAATCGAACTACAAATTTTAATAAAAATCTAAATTCAACGCTCCTAAAGATTCCAACTCGCAATCAGAACTAAAGTAGACAGCCATTTGAAATAGNTTTAGATCTAAATCAATGATTTTAAGTTTCTAAAAATCGAAATCCATAACATTTCAGGCCATCGAAATTAAAATATACTAAAAGATCTGGAGATAAGTTTCAAGCATATATAATAAAACGGAGTTTTCTTAATATAGACAAAGCTTTATTCATAATTCTAAGGTGCTCAAATTCGAAATCCCTTATTCGAAGAAGATAGAAATCAAAATTTAATTCAACTTTTTAGTCTAAATTGAAATCGAAGTTTAAGTCTCGGTTCAAACTGAGCTAAATCGAATTTCAACATTAATCATTCGAAATCGAAACCCAAAACTTTTCAGCCATTCGAAATTTTGAATTTAGATTTCAAGCTAATTTAGAAGTGCACGGTTTAATAATTAGGCGGTAAAAAATGAGTTAATTGAACAAAGTCAATAAAATAACAAAAGTTCAAAACATTTCGATGTGTTCAATCATCGATTATTTTGATAGAGTTGACACGAAGGATCAGTGTAAATATTGCAGGTGAGTTAATTTAATTTTAAATCGGAGTAAAAATAAAGAATTTCAAAAATATATTTAAGAGTCTAACAGAAAAGTGCAGGTAACTTTGTGTCTTTGTATCACTCATTTTGAGCTTTGAATACGCATTATGCTTATTTTACTGTAAAAAGAAAAATACAGTGGTTTTAGCTTATTGTCACCTTATAATTATATAATACGATACCTTTTTCAATTTATTTTACAGGTTTTGAAGTTATTACCTGAATATGGAATACTCTAAAAGCAAATTACTTTTTAAAGTAATCAGCAACCTTTTTTGTAATATGCCAGAGAAATGGCTTTGAAATATTATCTTGTCAGAAACTCCCAAATTATCGATACTTGTTTGCAAAGTTCTACACTTCCAATGTTATTTATCATTAAAACTTTAAGTTTCTCAATCCTAACCATGTGCCCATTTAAAGTTGTCATACTCGCGATTGGAATAAACCCGCGACTGCGAGTGAGTTTAAAAAATAATAAACCTTCACGGTCGAGGATCGCATAGTAGAATACAACAAGTAGGTTAATGAAACAGTTCCCCGAAGTATTTCTGACCGCCCACACCATTTAAACAAACATGACAAAATTTTGTGTTTTGACAACAATTGACTGCTTGCATCACGCAGAGCAACGTTTCAATTTTTAGGGCATCGGATTCTTCCTCCTTAAAGAATAAGCCTTCATAAAGAAATATTCTTAAAGTTTAATTATGGAATTAATTGACAAAATGAACCCAATTTGGCAAGGAAGAAGAGCTTTTTTGTGTTCTTTTTGTCAAAAATCGAATAAAACAAAATAGTTTTCTTAACTTGATTGAAATCTCATTTTGATTATCAAAATTTACTCCAAAACCAGATTTCAGAGGGTTTGTATTCTTTTTACAAAATTTGAAATCTCTTGTTGAGTTAAATAGCCGGTCTTACTCACATTTTTCAGACCTTTTGACATCGAGTATGCGATGTGTGAGTTGTAGAAAAATTTCAATTCCAATTCTTTATCCATTTGTATCATTTTAAAGTAGGGTCTTTCTAAATGAAGCCCATTTTAAAAAATAACTCCGCGTCTAACAAATGGTTTCTGAGAATCTTCATTGAATGGCCGATGTGGGACATCGGCCAGGACAAAAATTAAGACTTGTTCTGATTGAGATTTGCTGTAAACTTGTTTTTCCTAGAGAAATTTGTAGCTCATTCTAAAGTCCTCTGTTGTCTCCTCCAAGATTGGACACAAGTGAGCATTTAACGTAACTTGACTCGATCACGGCAGAAACAATTTTCAAAACAATTTATTCGTTCATGCTTGTTTCAAAATCGTAGTAAATTAGTTGTTACCAATTTGAACAACCTATAATTAACATTTATAAGAAAATATTTTAATATAAAGTTATAATGAACTTACTTCTGCTTTTTTTATAATTTTCCACTTTATCAAAACTCATATCAAGTACAACCCTAAAATCAACGTTCATTTTATCAAAACGTAGTACAGCCAATTTCAAAAATGGTTCTAACGTTTGAATTCTTTCTTTCGTGATCTCTAGTATTCCTGTAAAAATACCCGGAGAACAAATGAATCCTTTTATCCAGCTTCTGAGAGTTCTTGTTGAGGGCAGTGGAACATTCCAAATTTTTGACATCGTCTTATATGCTTTGAACCTGATACTTCGACTATATCCAAAGGTGTCCATATGGGTTTCGACCCAGAGAGCTTCTTCAGTTGCTCCGATAAACAAATTTTATAATAGACACTATGGATTGTTGTTGTTGCACTTTGTCTTCAATTTTGTTTTCCTCGAAGTTTAAAAACTTGATCTTTTAGAAATTGAATTTCTTTTTTCAACTTTCTAATTTGAATATTTTTTTTTCTAACAGAAATACTGTTGAATCATATTGAGCTTTGGATATGAACATGCTGCCAATATCTAACAAAAAAAAACAATTCTATAAAATTATTCTGTTCATAAACTCGTCAGTCAATACTTACCTTCCGTTTCCGTTTGTTGGGTACTTCCTTTTGCCCAAAAATGTCTTTTATCAAACATTTGGATATTTACAATTTTTTCAGTCTTTTCTTCAATCTGGCTTTCATAACCACAATTAAAATTTGCTTCAGTCGTACCTTAAAATATAGTTTTATTAATACTAATTTTAATGACAATGATAATTACCAAAATATTACTACAAACATACGAAAATAAAATAAAATAAAACTAAATAAATGCAATGATGGTAGAAAATACTTACATAAAGATACTAGGTTTTATTTCTAACAAATAGACTAGCTGATTATTTAATTATATTATTTTTTAAAAGATAAATTTAATTTCAATTTATGAATTGATAAGTTATTTACTATTACGTTTTGNTCACAATTAAACTTTGCTTCAGTCGTACCTTAAAATATAGTTTTATTAATACTAATTTTAATGACAATGGTAATTACCAAAATATTACTACAAACATACGAAAATAAAATAAAATAAAACTAAATAAATGCAATGATGGTAGAAAATACTTACATAAAGATACTAGGTTTTATTTCTAACAAATAGACTAGCTGATTATTTAATTATATTATTTTTTAAAAGATAAATTTAATTTCAATTTATGAATTGATAAGTTATTTACTATTACGTTTTGAGCAGTTCGTTTCTTTAATTTCTTTTAGGCTGAAATTACTTCTTCTTCTGAATGGAAAAAATGTTGGCTTGACAGTTATCTTCGGTGAGATTCAGTAGCTCATTCTTTAAATCTGTCGTAATCTTCATCAGTGAAATGATTTTCGCAAACCTTGGCTGTCTTTGGATTAAAATAATTAAGTTGTTTACAATGTATTACCAACTTTGACAAAGATCAGGAATTTTAATTGGAAGACGATGAAAAGTTCTAAATTTTTGTTGTTTGGTTTTAAACCAATAGAGCACTCTGATATAGCACACGTGGATGCTATTGCGTGATATTTTAGTAAATCCAAAAAGGTTAAATGATTAAATTTAACGTTCAAAATCACTAGAGAATGTTGAAGGTTTGATTTTCACCCTAAAACCTACGTCATAGACTCATGGTTCCTTCTCACACCACTTCTAAAATATACGTTCTTCCTTTGCTATGCTCATCTGCCGCCCGTTGGCTAAAATCCCTTATTTGATAAAAATTTTCCGCTGCATCACATTTATACATAAAACACCATAGGTACACATAAACGTATCAAATATATAAACATAAACGTATATAGGAAATTAGGGTTTCTTTTGGAAATTATTTCGAAATTTTAAAATACAAAATAACTTTCAATTTGAGAACATTCTCGGAATTTGTACACTGTGTAGGTGATATGCATGGCCACATTAATTTATAAAATTTCCTAAAGAAGAAATATCTTTTATTTCCGAGGAATAATTCCGAAACTTTTCGGGAGTTTACAACTCTACGTCTAGAAACTCAAGTAGACTAAAAATCATATATCTGATTAAGCGCAAAACATGAATTACTAAAATTAATTTGATTAAAATATAGCATAATGCGGACCAAGCGCAATGAATCACTACCAGACAATGGAATTATGTTGGAATGAGGTTTATAGATTTGTGAAAGGATCAAATGTCAGTTTATTATGGATTATACAANAAAGGATCAAATGTCAGTTTATTATGGATTATACAAGCGCTAGTATCTTTTTGACTAGCTGTTTCATATACGAAAAAGAAAAAAAATTCCCAAAAAAAACAAAAATAATATTAATCCTTGGAAATCCACTTATTTCAAAAGCCACTTATAACTAGATTTGACGACTAAACAACGTTTAATGCCTGATACGACCCTGTTACAAACTCATTTGAAGATTTGGTTTCAGTCAAGTAGGTCATTGAGTTCAGCTCAAAATACTGTTTTAACAATAATTTTCAAATTCACATCAAAACCCTATGTTCAATGAGTAGTAAGTTATCTCCAGAAATCGTAGATGGTTCAAGCCAAGCAGCGGCCAGAACTAAACGACCATCAGATTCAGAATCTGATGTACATTTCNATAATGCGGACCAAGCGCAATGAATCACTACCAGACAATGGAATTATGTTGGAATGAGGTTTATAGATTTGTGGAAGGATCAAATGTCAGTTTATTATGGATTATACAAGCGCTAGTATCTTTTTGACTAGCTGTTTCATATACGAAAAAGAAAAAAAAATTCCCAAAAAAAAACAAAAATAATATTAATCCTTGGAAATCCACTTATTTGAAAAGCCACTTATAACTAGATTTGACGACTAAACAACGTTTAATGCCTGATACTACCCTGTTACAAACTCATTTGAAGATTTGGTTTCAGTCAAGTAGGTCATTGAGTTCAGCTCAAAATACTGTTTTAAAAATAATTTTCAAATTCACATCAAAACCCTATGTTCAATGAGTAGTAAGTTATCTCCAAAAATCGTAGATGGTTCAAGCCAAGCAGCGGCCAGAACTAAACGACCATCAGATTCAGAATCTGATGTACATTTCATCGACTTTGTAGAAGATGACCAAGAATCTGAAGTTTCCATTTCTACATCAGAAGATGACTGACGACAATTGGATATTTTGATGATATTGGATGGAAAAAAAGTTACGATTTTTTGAAAATTGTAATTTCGGAACATTCGTTTGGGACACCTAACTTTTCATGTACATTGTCCCAAAAGAATGTTCCGAAATTACAATTTTCAAAAAATCATAACTTTTTTTCTAGACGTCACAGAGACTTGATTAAAAAAATTCTCCTCTCTACTTTCGCATAATCTTTCTAAAACATGTAAACAGTATCATCTAACTAAATTTGCTTTAAGGAGTCTTATTGACAATAATTTTTGGAGCAACCCTTTCTCCAGCAAATAGCATGGGTCAAAAGTAACCTCCAGTCGTCCAAAAATACTAGTTGGACTGTAAGGGTGTTAATCAAGTAATGTAAAGTTGAGACAATATTACCTTTTAAAAGTATCATGAGTTTAAATTTGTTTATAGTATGCAAAACATAGTGACAGGTATAACAAGTGTAATTTACTACTCTAACAATGGTTGATTTATAACTCTTCTGTTCATTCTATCTAAATAAATATATTGTAAACATACTGTTAAAAATAATTGAGGTCAGAACTATGTAGTAGTTAGTTATAAAACCAATGGTCTAAATCAATAAAAATTTTAATCGACGACGTTGTGTGTTGTCTTCTGTAAGCGTAGATAGCCATTTCCTTACTCCAATGATAGCGACACANCAATAAAAATTTTAATCGACGACGTTGTGTGTTGTCTTCTGTAAGCGTAGATAGCCATTTCCTTACTCCAATGATAGCGACACAAATCAGCACAATTGAACCTCCAATAGCGCTGAAATAATTATTTAAAAAAATTATGAAAATTTTTTAATAATTGAAAATTAAAAATAGTATTACCTCAATGAATCAGGAATTACTCCCAAGAAAATNTATGAAAATTTTTTAATAATTGAAAATTAAAAATAGTATTACCTCAATGAATCAGGAATTACTCCCAAGAAAATAAATTGTAAAGTAAATCCTATAAAAATCAGAAATGAAATTACATGAATTGAAATTTTGTTTAAAATTTCAAATTGATAAAACGACTATTCCAAAGCTTACCAAAAATGACATCACAACAACGAACTAGTGCGACAGGACCAGCCTTAAAAATTAATAATAATAAAATTAAAATTCATGTGAAGATGTTGAAAAGTGCGTGTTTTATCTTTAACTTACTTGTTCACATGTGAGTGCCAGAATAATAGCCATTTGACCAAAAAATGCCAATGACATCAATGCCAAAATAAAAATTGTATCATAAAGATTTGTGGGAAATTGGAAGACATGAAAAATTTGAGTAAGTATAAAAGCCTGTACGACACCAATTATTCCAAAAACGAGAGTCATGAGAGAAAAATGAACATTTCGTATTTTCCTTGTTATGATGACTATGAGGGAGGAACAAATGAGAGATCCGCATGCCAGACTTATTCCAATCTGTTCAAATAACAAAGCAAATTTTAATTTGACTGGCTAATTTATTATTGATGACTAGAATTTTCAACGACGACCATTTTCACTCACACGGTTGCTCATGCAATCAAAGCGGAGTCCTATTTTACAAAAACACTCTGAGGTATTTGTTTAAGACGGGAACGAATGGGCTTGCGGATATGATTTTACTCTCACTACTTGATGAACGCGATGGACCAAGTTTATAGAAATTATAAAGATACCCATAGGGTTTTGAGTCTACATAAAAATANCTTGATGAACGCGATGGACCAAGTTTATAGAAATTATAAAGATACCCATAGGGTTTTGAGTCTACATAAAAATACGAATTACATTGAGACAACAGAACCTAATTCAAAACATTCTAAAGTTTCCAATTCAAAACAAGGAAAATCAGTTAGGGAATTTCAATGTCGAAGTGTTTTCACATACAAAAGACAGTATAAATAAGTATTATTTCGTATTTCGTCCATATCGTAACGGCAATTACGATACCAATTGACAGTTTGAAATGAAACGGTGGTATCTTATTTAGTGTATCTTACCTTATTTCCAAATGTAACCAAATAAACTTGGTCAAAAATACAAAAGCTACCTTTGATGTAATCACAGCCACAGCTGATGTGGCCACAATTAATGACAGATTATTTGGTGTCAAAATTGACACCAATTGGTCAATTTCAATTGAAATCAACTCTTGCCGTGGTATCGTATTTCCAAAAGATGGAAGGGAGAGTGGTAATTTGGGAGTAGAATAATTTACAATACTATTCCGAAATACAATTTCACTACTCATTTAAACTGTCTAAAGTAAACGGAAATATATTACCAAGTAATTATTTCATAGTTTGCAGTGAAAAATAGAATATCAGATCGAATGAATGACTTGCAACTACAACCAAATGTCTATAAATTATTACAAACTGCAGATCACCTTTCAGTTTCAACGTNTTGATGAACGCGATGGACCAAGTTTATAGAAATTATAAAGATACCCATAGGGTTTTGAGTCTACATAAAAATAAACTGTCTAAAGTAAACGGAAATATATTACCAAGTAATTATTTCATAGTTTGCAGTGAAAAATAGAATATCAGATCAAATGAATGACTTGCAACTACAACCAAATGTCTATAAATTATTACAAACTGCAGATCACCTTTCAGTTTCAACGTNAATGAATGACTTGCAACTACAACCAAATGTCTATAAATTATTACAAACTGCAGATCACCTTTCAGTTTCAACGTAGAACTGAGTTATATCTTTTATTATTTTTTGCATCCTGCTCATTCTATAAATTTATTTAATATAACTTTGTTTTCATTGGAATTTTAAATTGGTTAACCGGATCAAGGTTGCTAGAGAAAAGATCAACATCAGGTTAGGCCGTGCTCCGTAATTTAAATAAAAAATTTTAGTTTCTAAAAATTAAATTAAATGATTATTAATTAAAAATNTAGGCCGTGCTCCGTAATTTAAATAAAAAATTTTAGTTTCTAAAAATTAAATTAAATGATTATTAATTAAAAATTAAAAATTAAGAAATATTGAAATAGAGCGAAGATTCTGCTAGGATTGATGCTAGGAGAAAGTGTACTTTTCTCCAAGCAACCTTGGCAAACTTGGCAAGGTTTTTTTACTTGTTTTTTTTTTTAAATGAACCAGCGTATGGCCTAATCTGTTAGAGGTGTTTTTTCCTAGCAACCTTGAACCTGATGAAGAACCGCTGTCTTTGTTATCAAGGAACCTTGGTACACTCATTGTAACCCGAAAACCCGACGGGGGTTTCGGGTTATGATAAATAAATATACTCCGGGAAAGGACCTTCCACCTTCCTGTTGGAATTGATTCCTTAGCTGGTTCCACTTTTTCGGTTTAGTTGACAAACTTAACAAATTGAGTGAGATAAAACAGAATTTTCAAAAACTATAATCAAATTTAGTTCCTACTAGTCCAATGTTTAGAATTTTTTATTGTGGATCCCTCCATCAATTGTTTTACATCCAAAAGTACCTCGAAAACGGGTCAAACACTTTCGAGGCGTGTAAAACCCAATACAACCAGTGTATTGCGGCGTTTTATAGCGAAAATCCCAGGCCTTATTGAAACAAAAGGTAGCAGGATTTCCAACATCCCAACTTTTTCCATGTTCGTTTTTACACTCAACTTCTCCGTTAACTTGACAATATTAAAGTTTGTAGACACTGACCCAGTCGGGAGAACTCCCAGCCAGCCGGGCCGGGTTTTATCCCGAGCTTGGAAAAGTGCAAGCTGGCCCGGGAAAAGCCCCGGCTCAAATGAACTTTTGACTTTTTGGGACGAGATTTTTCTTGACCCGACCGGAAAAAATTCCGGCCCAAATGTAATTTTTCACTTCAAAAACTTCTATCGTTCCACGGTAGAAGTTATGAAAAATATTTTTAAACCAATCTTAAAAACATATCGGAACGTTACACCGTAGGAGATTATGTTACTAATTATTTACGTTATTATGCTGTTTTTAATGAACTAAAAAGTTTGGCATAATACTAGTAATAATAAAACTAGTAAGTTTTGTCAAAAATAAAAAAAATCGGCCGATATAGGCAACGTATCATGCTAATGCATGGAAATAAGTCAATACATATGAAATGTTTTACGAACAAAATGTTAAAAATGACAGCTTCTTACAATAATTAAAATATTATCGTCACATATAAACAAAATTATAAAAAAAGTTGGTAGTAGAGTTAGTCACTACATTAAATATTTTCAGTAAACAACATTTGAGAAAGAAGATAAAGTTAAACTAATCGACTATCCTCGAAACTACTAACCCTCATTGCCTTTTATTTAGACAATAGACAAATTCAAAATCTGAAAATTTTTGAAGGTGTTGCTTATAGTGAACACGCTAAACATGATTAGTGCAAAATCTTATATCCTACACCTCAATTTTTGGAATGCTTACATCAAAATCAACAGACAACAAATTCAAGACTTCTGAGAAAGTAAGTAGAATTATTTTGTCAGTGAAATAAATTAAATGATAAAACCAAATGATGGTTTTATGAAACATTTAAACAGGGTGACTTTTTTTAAATGAAGCCGCTAGGATCAAAGGTTATGTTCGCTTTTGTTTTAAATGAATTTTTTTGTTCTTATTACTTAAACTCTTATCTTTACTGTAGAGCTTCTCAGAATTAAGTTCAAATATTTTGAATTTAAAATATCCTAACTTTTGATGCTTAAATCATAACGACTAAATTTTTTCTAATGCATCTGCAACTAGTCTAATGCTCTTTCATAAAAAAGTGCCATTTGGTTCGAAGAACNAATTTTGTCTGTGAAATAAATTAAATGATAAAACCAAATGATGGTTTTATGAAACATTTAAACAGGGTGACTTTTTTTAAATCAAGCCGCTAGGATCAAAGGTTATGTTCGCTTTTGTTTTAAATGAATTTTTTTGTTCTTATTACTTAAACTCTTATCTTTACTGTAGAGCTTCTCAGAATTAAGTTCAAATATTTTGAATTTAAAATATCCTAACTTTTGATGCTTAAATCATAACGACTAAATTTTTTCTAATGCATCTGCAACTAGTCTAATGCTCTTTCATAAAAAAGTGCCATTTGGTTCGAAGAACAAAATTCTTTTCCTTTATAGCGCTTTGAATATATACACAGTTCATAATAATGTAACATAAATGAATATTTTTTTCTGAGTCATAGTCAAGTATTACCAGAGTGACAACTTTTGGCTCAATTTTTCTGTCGTAAGTATTAGTAAAGTCACGCAAAAAAACATCAATATAAAAATAAATATCGAAAAAAAATCGTGTGAGCTATAAAGCGAATCCTAACTATAAATCAGGATAAAATAAAATCCTTAGTTTAAAAACATACTTTTAAATGTTTGTAGTGTGAAATGAATATTTTGAAAAAAGTTTAAATGAGCTTACCCACATTTTTGACATGCATTATTCAAGCGATTTTTGTTATGTATTATAACAAAAATAAATCTCGCTGATTAAAAAATTATTATTCTATACTCAGATATTACAAACAAATTAGTGTGGAAAACTACCTTGAACTTTAGTAAGCGTTATCTCTTAACACTTACCAAATTACTTTTATCAAACGAATCTTCACCAGTTAGAAATGGTGGCCTTGTCATAGCAACTACACCACAAAATGTCATCTGGAACCAATTGTAATTAATAATTATCAATATTTTAATATACGTTCACTGATTTATAAAATGAGTGCTATTTACAATAGCTGCCAGCATTGGCACGACACCAGTTTTTTCTCCTAAACAAAAGTGTGCCATTACGTTGACTAAGACAGGTGTGGCGTAGGTAATTGTGGAGGTGTCACCTATCGTCAGATATTGAAGTGCATAATATCGTAGTATTACTGAAGACGCTCCTAGTACACCTCGAACCTATGAATTATCAAATTTACACCATATACTCAATTTTTTTTTTAATTTATTTTTCATTAAAATGTTCCAACAAAAAGTTTCCCATGTTGTCGTTGTCAACATTCAACATATATTGTGNGGGGGTTTCCAGGGGAGTTCATATGAAATGTGTCAGAACACTAAGCCCCCAATCTTACTAGCCCTTACAGGGTATTACCAGAGTGACAACTTTTGGCTCAATTTTTCTGTCGTAAGTATTAGTAAAGTCACGCAAAAAAACATCAATATAAAAATAAATATCGAAAAAAAATCGTGTGAGCTATAAAGCGAATCCTAACTATAAATCAGGATAAAATAAAATCCTTAGTTTAAAAACATACTTTTAAATGTTTGTAGTGTGAAATGAATATTTTGAAAAAAGTTTAAATGAGCTTACCCACATTTTTGACATGCATTATTCAAGCGATTTTTGTTATGTATTATAACAAAAATAAATCTCGCTGATTAAAAAATTATTATTCTATACGCAGATATTACAAACAAATTAGTGTGGAAAACTACCTTGAACTTTAGTAAGCGTTATCTCTCAACACTTACCAAATTACTTTTATCAAACGAATCTTCACCAGTTAGAAATGGTGGCCTTGTCATAGCAACTACACCACAAAATGTCATCTGGAACCAATTGTAATTAATAATTATCAATATTTTAATATACGTTCACTGATTTATAAAATGAGTGCTATTTACAATAGCTGCCAGCATTGGCACGACACCAGTTTTTTCTCCTAAACAAAAGTGTGCCATTACGTTGACTAAGACAGGTGTGGCGTAGGTAATTGTGGAGGTGTCACCTATCGTCAGATATTGAAGTGCATAATATCGTAGTATTACTGAAGACGCTCCTAGTACACCTCGAACCTATGAATTATCAAATTTACACCATATACTCAATTTTTTTTAAATTTATTTTTCATTAAAATGTTCCAACAAAAAGTTTCCCATGTTGTCGTTGTCAACATTCAACATATATTGTGTGGTGTAACTTACAAATAGACCAAGAACGGTGAGCCATTTTTCAGACGTTCCTTGGAGTGCTAAGGGCCATACTGTTGCAAAAACAGATTCACGTTTTTCAGTTGTACGTTTGAATTCAATTATGCTAATAAGAGGTAATGCAGGAATGACAACGCCCAAATATCGCCAAAAAGATGATGTATACGAATGAAATCCATATTCTGGCCCATTTAAAATTTTTACCAAAAGTGTCTGTAAATAAAATTAAGTGATGTAGCTATTTTATTTTTATTTTTTAGTTATTTACTAA
This sequence comes from Holacanthella duospinosa, assembly GCA_002738285.1. Classification (NCBI taxonomy): domain Eukaryota; kingdom Metazoa; phylum Arthropoda; class Collembola; order Poduromorpha; family Neanuridae; genus Holacanthella; species Holacanthella duospinosa. The sequence continues at coordinate 65,396 of NIPM01000486.1, forward strand.
TTCAATTCATAGTCCATTCAGAAAACTGAACAAATTGAGAAACAACTATTTTCTTTTGCTCTTTTCAAAAAATATTAAACTATAAAAATTTCAAGTGTTTACAGAAAATTTTAAGAATATTTTCAAGTAATCTTTGTCATTTAATGAAATTTTCAATGGTAAATAAATATAATGTTTTTTACCATATAACATTTGTCGAATATCAAACTTCACTTGATTTACTATACAATCCAGTTACTATATTCCTACTTTATAAATGAAAAAAAAAATTAAATTTAGCATTCAAATTCAAGTCTAAAGTTTATTTAATACGTTTTCTTATTTTTTGATAAGAATTTTGGTACGTTTCAAAATTTTTATATGTCACAAGACGATATTATTTCTAATATCTACACAAATTAAACTGTTGATGGAAGGGGGAGGGGGAAGTGCCAGAATTTGAATGCGTCAATAATGATAGAATATCATTAAAGTATCAGTGTACCTCAATTATTTGAAATCAAATTTGTCTCATATTTTTAAACTGGAATGACTTTTTTCTAACTTCAAAACTAATGTTAATTATGACATAACTATATACACTGGTGCATTGCGTTGATACAAAATTCGACGCACAGTAGACTCATACTAGGCATTGTGTGCATTAGTTTAAATTTGTTACGTACATTAGTCTATTTTTTCCTATATCTTTCGTGCGACAATGCTTTACATCTGAAAATCAGTTGATTCTGTTACAATTGTCACTGATAGTACTACAGGGTGTTCAACTAAGAAGGCGAAATCCGGAACTAGAGTTTTAAAAACTCTCACAAATTAGGCTTTTCATACACTTTTTAACCTAAGAAAATTTAAATAAACTTCCGTAGTAACGGTTTTCAGTAACTTGAGCTATTCATAATGTGTGAAAAAGTGTGACATACAATCAATTTTTTATTTTCCGGAAAACCATTTCTCAAAAATTTAGCCTTCTTATTTGAACACACTGTATAACTAATAAACAAATTTTATATGAATCTGTTAAGAAACAGTAGTGATCAACTAGAATGCATGAAACTAGGATGAAACAAATGTTCGAAACTGGACATTTGTCTACTGAATGTTCAAATTACTAAAAGATTAAGGCAGAAACTAATACATAAAATATGATTTACCGTGAGAAGGTTTCCACAGTGATTGTAAATTTACGGAAAACATCATTAGCTTTAAATAACCAATGAGGTAGTGTGAGTATAATTTCAAGTACCATCAACCTTAAAAAGTTTAGATTTGTGCATCATGTGCATCATGAGATTGTTGATCAAGGCTGAAGTGTTGATTAATCTTGTTGTTTATAAAAAGTATAACTTACGGCATGTGAGAGAAGTAAACTAGCAATAAGTGTAAATAATATCCCAGCATATTTTTGAAAAGCCTTTGGTATAAATCTCTGAACAACAGATGTCCCTAAGTCTTCCTCTTTGTCCTTGTCAACAGAATTTGATTTTATCTTATCCTTATTTGTCGGGTAGTCCAATGGTGAAAATATGTTATTGTTCAAAGGCGTGAGACCTAATTCCAATGGAACATTTTCTTTTGATAACTTTTCATTCTCACAATGGATAGTCACGTTGCTATTGTTGCTATGTTTTTCTTGTTCCATTTAGTTTTTCTTGATTGGCTTACTGATGATGGAGTAGCGAGGGACTGAACAACGTAGAATGAAAACAGTCTCTATTTACCAATTTTACTGGAGAATGAATTTATGTATCCAGATGAAATCTTTCCATTCGGGGTGGGTAGATATTTAAAAAAAATCAACCACTTGCTACATATGTCATAGTCACTCTCTTGTTAATAATTTATGACTGTTGAGTGATACTACCGTCAACAATTCCTGTTCAATGTATAGTAAAGTTATTAAAATCGGAATAATGTTGGAGATACCTGAATAAGTATTTTGATGCTTCAACGATTTCAAGTTACTTGTTTTGTTGATTCTAGGTACAAACAAATTGAACATAACTGACCCCTACTATAGATATTACAACTACAAAAANACGTCAACGATTTCAAGTTAACTTGTTTTGTTGATTCTAGGTACAAACAAATTGAACATAACTGACCCCTACTATAGATATTACAACTACAAAAAATTTAATTAAAAGATGTTTATAAAATACCCGAGATTATAAATACGGATTATTTCATTTTCTCTGAGAGTGTTAGCATCGCAGTACAGTGTGATGTGTCATTGGAAGTATGAATTAATTGATTTATTAAAAATTAACCATAATATTTTTTTTAATTGAATTTTATGATTCTTAAAATTTTGAATTTTAGTTTTGGTACATATAAGACAAGTATCCGTGTCCAGTACGGAAACATTCAAAGTTTGTAGCTACTTGTAGGTAATTGTGTTATGTTGGAAATAGTTATCGAGATCTTGATAAGAAGAGTGACGCTAAATTTGCTCCTCTTTTCTTGGAAACTTAGCGTCATTCGCCTTAAGAGGATCTCAAATATAATTTTCCAAAACGCTCTGTATATTTACTTGTAGTATAATTTTATACATATATCATTATGTTAGTTGAGTATACTTATGAATAATCGTATATGTCTGTAGCTAGTTATATTAATACTTGAATATAATAATTACTTATGTACAGTGTGTTCGAATAAGAAGGCGAAAATTCGGCACTAGCGTTTCTAAAAATTCCACAAATTAGAGTCTTGTGACACTTTTTAAGTTAAGAAGTGTTAACAAAACTTTGGTAGAAACGATTTTCAGAAACTTGAGCAGTTCATAATGTATGTAAAATTTTGACATATACTAAATTTTTTATTTTCCGCAAAATCATTTTTCAAAAATTTCGCCTTCTTATTTGAACGCACTGTATAATTATACAATTCTTGAAAAAGTTCATATTATATAGTAAGATGAAATTATTCAACGAAACTCTCTAAGGATTGCTTGTATCTTTAACCATTTTAGAAGTTTTAAATGAAACAAATACACAAAATATAAAATATCTTACAATTGTGAATTTTTTACTAATTCAAATTGTATGGAACAATAGTTAGGTTAAAGAAAACGGATGTGTAAAAAATTGTTATTTTTTAACAAAGAATTAGTTACACTTGAATTTTTTGAGAAATTTGGTTCCAGATTATATATTTTACGCATGATAAGTATATGTTTTAGAAATTCATGACATTGATAATTTAAAGTCATTATAATAATTACATCTAGATATATTGTGTTGGATTTGGAACAAAATTATTAGGTTACGTACAATAGTGTGCACAAGCCGGAACACTTCTAAAATCTAATAAGCAGAAAGTGAATTCTTTTGAAAACTTGTAAAAATTTGGGTATATCCAAATCATGTAAAAGTAAACCATTTACGGAAAGATTTTGTCTTCATTGTAAAATTTCAAGGCTTTTTAAAGGTTTTGACACAAGAAAAAATTGTTTTTGTTGAAATTGTCCTTGTTAAGACATTGTAGTCGAGGTGGTAGAGTAGTAAATATAATAATTCAGTATTNGGTAGAGTAGTAAATATAATAATTCAGTATTTGTATTAGTTTTTATTATTTCGGATGAAATTATTGATTTTTAGTTGCATTTGAATAATGACGATAAAATTTGTACGTACTTAGGGAATCTCTTATAGAAAAAAAAATCTTTTATTTTTTATTAAGAAAAATTTATTTCAGGTTTTGTAAAGTTTTCGACGTTCTGTTAGTAAATTCCTTTAGTTTTAAGTAAATATGTGTTTGTTTTTTGGATAGATTGTATGGAATATATTTTATGCTTCATAGAAAGAAAATATATATTTTATACTTCGTACTTTTAGAATGAGTAATGGGTTTGACTCCCTTGAAAATAGTATTGTATGTTTATATTAGGGTACACACCTTTCCTGACTGCGTAACCTTGGCTGAATGACTCAAATAGTCAAAAACAGACTTCAATTTATAGTTCACGGTTATGACCAAATTCTGAAACTTCCATTTGTATGTCTTTCAGTTTCTTATTGCTTGTTCTTAATTAATCTTAATTATATTTAATATAAAAAGAAATGATCTATAATTTGATTCATTGGTAGTCGGATATTCAATAACTGTGTGTATCTGNGTAGTCGGATATTCAATAACTGTGTGTATCTGAATGTCCGTTTGTCTGTGTATCTATCTGTCGCCGAAACATTTTCTTTCTATTGTGTTTGAGTATACGCAACTCAATGTGGTTGCGAATGCCATCCTTGAGTTGGCTTGGTTTATAAAATAGTTTCTACAAACGGTATGCCAGACAGTTTGTTTAGTACCTTCTATCTTCTATCTATCGGGATATTAATAATGCTTTCCACAAATTGTTTCTAAATATTTCTACTTTGAACACACGCAAGTCTATTACACATGGGTTACTTAGTTTCCACCTACACTAGTTACATGAGTAACTTGCCGATTTACCACTGCAGATTCCTTAGCTACTCTCAGTGTTAAGCTTTATATTTATTATTCGTTGATATGAGAGGAAGATACAGGAGGTAGCAACTGCTGTAAAAACAAACTTGTCATGAAAATAAAACATTTTTGTTCGGTAAATTACTTGTCCTAGGGTTAAGAGATTGAATGGCAGTTTTAGCATTGTGAAAAAATTTAATTTTGGTGTACTGTACGACTACTGAGTTAATTAATTAAGAAATATGGCTCTCCTGTAAGCGATGCCCTTTCACTCCAGGATTTCGAATGCTGTTGAAGGCAACATACATTAAAATCAAACCTAACGGACATTATGGTAAACTCTTACTCCATTTACTTGTGTAAACTAACTTAAGGTAGTTTTGGCAATTTAGTGCAACTTTGAATGATACAAGATTGTATTTTAGCAGATCCAATTATAGTATTTAATTTTATAACACCAAGGGTACTTTGATCTTATGACTCAATATCACAATCTGAACAACTTTACTGAAATCAAACAATTATTTACAACAAAATTATATCATTGAACTTACCAGAAAGAGACAGAGATGGCCTACATATGGCTGATGATAGTAATTGAGTGAGATCACTTATTGTCTCCAAAGTTTGACTCATTACTTCAGGGATATAAAGAATTGAAGATTGACAAAATATGAAATCAGTTTGGTTTGAACAGTGAAACAACGAAATTAATTTATTTTTTGGAGTGAATGACCTCAACAATTTGAATATTTATAGTGCGGGATGTTTCGCCAGCCAATTAATTTCCACATTCTAGTGACAGTTTTCCCATAATGTTAAACTAAATACTTCAGCCTGAGGATGCAATAGGGTTAGTTTTTCTTATTTCAATTAAATTTGAAAATTCGAAAGAAATTAGCCTAAATGCTATGGTAACGGGTCACTTTTGTTGACCAGATTGTCACTCAATGCCATCCTGTGTCTTCCGTTATTTTTGAATTTTATCCTGTAATGCTCCCTCTAGTTATTATAGTAATTATTACTCTAAGGTGTTAACACGGCAATTATGTCAGTATTCCCTGATGGTTGAATCTACGGGTGGATCTGCCGTTGTTATTGTTTATGTAAATTGTATAATATAACTCATGTTTCACTTGGTGCTATCCATGCATGCCTTATTAATGCAGGTAATTTTGTCACGTTTTTTTTNAATATAACTCATGTTTCACTTGGTGCTATCCATGCATGCCTTATTAATGCAGGTAATTTTGTCACGTTTTTTTTCATAAATAAAACTACAGACAAAAAATAACTAAACTCCAGGAATCAAGTAATAGATATCACTCAATTTTACCAGTGGTACCAAAATGTAAAAATCGTTAAAGTTTTGAAAAAAATTGATAAAATTACGAACAAAATTCATCAAATTGGAAAAATAACAAAATTGGATGGAAATTCCTAAAATTTTGAAGAAAATCGATAAAATTGGGAACAAAATTTATCAAATTGAAAAAAAAAAATCACAAAATTGAAAAGAATAAAGCCAAAATAGGAGGAAGAATCGCCAAAATTCCGTTGATAATTGCCGAATATGGAAAGAAAATCGCCAAAATTAAAAAAAATTCTCAAATTGGGAAAAAATTCCAAATTGTGAAGAAATTTGCCAAAATTTGAAAAAAAATTGATTAAATTGGGAAGAAAATCGCATAAACTGAAACAAAAAATTGAAAAATTGGAAAGAAACTTGCATAAATTGGGAAGAAAATCACAAAGTTTTGGAAGTAAATTCCCTAAATGGAAAAAAAATTGCAAAACGTGCTTATGAAAGCTAAGTGTTAGGAATTAGTTTCTGAAAATCGTGATTACGTATATGTCCGAGATAAGCTGTATGGACTTTGGAAAACTCGGACATTGGTAATTTCTTTGTACATATGTAATCTTTTAGGTCATTAAACTAAAAAAAAATTTTAATTTAAAAGAAAAGAAAGACAACAGAGGGAAAACAGGTAAAGATGGTGGAAAAGAGAAAGTCCTCAATGACGTAGACATGCCAATACTTGAAATAATCGGAAAGGAAACGCCGGTTGTCGATGGTTTGCCTGTCGGAGAATCAGGAGATCCGATTTATATTGAACCTAATATCGATGACGTTGAGATGTATGATACCCTTAACTTAGCGCCAGCGACAGTGACAATCACTCCAATGACACGTCTATTCAAAAGATCACATGCAAATGTTCACGGAAGTGAGGATTTGGTGAAGAAACGAAACATCCAAATTGAGCTCATGGAAATAAAAATATACAAACGTCGCCTGAAGTCACTGAAAATGGAAAGAGAATTAGATCTTCCATTATCAAGTTTCACTAGAACTTTGTTCTAATAATTATTGTGTAGCAACTAATTGATAATTGAAATTCAATACCGCAGTTACAAATAAGTATGATTATTATTCTATTTTTAAGTTATACAAAAGCTTATCTATCTTAACGAGAAAGGAATTATAATAACTATAACTAAAATTATTTAAATAAAATTTCAAAGTTACAATTTTATGTAATCATCAGCGGTTTAATTATCAAAATATGCTGGACAATAGAGATGGAGGTTTTTTTGTAAAGAAAGTTTGTGACAATGAAAAAAAAATTTTTTTTTGAATTCCGTACTAAGTTATAGTTATGGTGCTCATGATCAAAAAACAAATTTTCAGCAGTATCACGAATTCATTTTGAATAGGGTGTGATATCAGTAAAGACGCTGTAGCTGTTACATGTTTCTTCTTCTGTTTCCAAATCCGTCCTCCCATGACTTACGATTCACTAGAAAATTTTGAAATATTGAAATTTCAAAAATAAATTTCAAAATTTTTTTAATCAATTTTTACTGAAAGACTCGATAGAATTTACCTGAATAAGATAACGTTTAGTAGGAATTGTATTTTCAAAAAACACATACCCATTCCCACCATCTTCCTTACAAATGGCACTATGTGCTGGAAAATTTATTTTTATTTTTATTTTTAATGATTAATAATTAACAATCTTTTTTTTAACCCCACTCGGTTGAAGTTTGAAGTCATACTTATTATTTAGTACCTTCAACATCTCCGGCGCATATCTCTAACGAAAGAAGTTTGCGACTGCGCCATTGAAAACATAAATCAAGATCAACAGCCGGTACTGAGACTTTTCTAAAAATGCAAAAATTTCATTTTCATCGTGCCCAATTTTAACAATCTAAAATAGTATACGTGAGATCAAATAACAAATCCAAAATTTAGTGGTTTTAAGGACATATCTCAGAGACGCACACTCAATGAACACAACAATGTTAGAAAAGGTTCAAATTTTCTCGTACTAATTTACATTCTTACATAAGCAAATGTGAATTAAATGAAGAAGCAATTTAAAAACTTTTTATACCCTCGCCAATGGTTCCTTCTGATTTTTTGTCAACATTTCCACTGAAGCATACAGAAAAAACATTGTTTGATAATTTAACTTCCGGTTCTAAAGTAAGAATAGCTATATCAGCTTGAAAATTACCGGGAGTAAGCCTTTTGCACGAATTATGAAGTACAATTTGACAAAGCGTGTATAAAAAAGAGTGACCACACTGTATTCAATTTTTTTTGATATTTTAAAATTTTATGACTTCGCCTATATTTAATACAGCCACTGATTTTAACATAAATTATTANTTTTTTTTGATATTTTAAAATTTTATGACTTCGCCTATATTTAATACAGCCACTGATTTTAACATAAATTATTATCAAAAATAATTAAGTAAATCTGCTACACGTGCATTGCCGTTTTCATAATGGAACCCAGGTTCTTCAACAATATCTGCATCTTCTATCAATTCATAATAATCGTCTGCTGACGCTATATTATGTATCGCAGCACATGCCATTATGACTTTGGCTGCATAGGTAGGGTTTAGACGCAAATGCTTGNACGCTATATTATGTATCGCAGCACATGCCATTATGACTTTGGCTGCATAGGTAGGGTTTAGACGCAAATGCTTGAGACAAGGAAATCTTTTTTTAAGAATACCATAAGCACATTCAATAATTTTTTTCGTTGATTTATGCCGTTGGTTAAATATTTCCTCAGCATGGTCTGTTGCATCGTNTTGATTTATGCCGTTGGTTAAATATTTCCTCAGCATGGTCTGTTGCATCGTGGTGGTATGGTGTAATAAGCTAATCCTTTAGCGGATACCCACTGTCCGCTATAATGCAAACATAATTAAAAAATTACAACATTATTTCAACTTTGAATCCCACTTAGGTTTTTCGCTTTCTCAAAATTTTCAAAAAAATTGTTTAATACATAGAATCAATGCGCCTGGGAAAGGACGCCAACCCTCCTCAAATCTACGACTTAGGTTTGAAGTACGTCATGAACTGATCCTGGCCATCTAGCGTTAACGTGATAAAACGAATAGTCTGGTCCACACGCCATCATGACATTGAGAGAATGGTTTCCATATCTATCAACGCATTGTTGCTCGTTTTGCTTCGGTGCGTCGATGTTTATTAAAGTCCCGTCAACGCATGCTGCTACCGAAGGAAACCTCCCAGCTGTAAAAATTGTGCAGCAACATTTCCCATATTAGCAGGAAAGCGGACCACATCGTGGAAAAAATTTTTGACAAATGCGTGCACTACTCTTCTCAAAATTCTGCATACAGTTGACTTTGAGATTCCATACATTTCCGCTACCCCGTGATATGCTCCTCCGTTTCGTAACCAATGTTGTCCGNAATGCGTGCACTACTCTTCTCAAAATTCTGCATACAGTTGACTTTGAGATTCCATGCATTTCCGCTACCCCGTGATATGCTCCTCCGTTTACTAACCAATGTTGTCTGACGAGAAGCTGCTGATGAGGTGGAAGGGAATACGCGCAATTCCTATTAGAATTCAGAAGTTGATTGGCTATTTTGTTCGTATTTCGTCAAATAGCTCGGTGAGTACTATGTCAAAAATATAGATACATTATACAATAATTTGGTATCAATGATATTTATTTATTTTTCAAATTTATTTTTCTTTCAGTATAAACATTATATTTGGAAGAATTTTTGCCATCCTTAAGATCATCACTAACGAAGAAATTGATAAAATGAATATAAAATTATTCAAATTACAATTTGAAATGTTTTCACTCACTTTTAATCTTAAACTTATTTCAAATTTAGAGTTCATTTAAAAAATAAATTTTTAAATTCATAATTAAAGCTACAGAGTTTACAATTTTTTTTTACAATGTAGAAAGTATGTTTTCTTTTGGTTTTGTTTTTCTTAATTATAATCTATATTTTAGGTATTTCCAACCCTTAATAATTTACAAGCATCACAAATTTATTCAAAATCTGTTTGCGTCAGATATTTTTGTTCCAGTTTTTTTTGATGCACGTGAATCCTAGATTTTTGCCAAAATGTGTACACTACTACAGAAAGAAAGGGCACCTTCACTTTTTATTTCCAGCAAGGATGTCGAAAATTATTACAGAATGTTTCCAGCATAAATACGTTTGCTGTACCTTTATGAGCATGAAATAGCATGAGGAAGTCAATTTTTTCTAATTTAGGAGGCCTAACCTTTCACACAACTTTTTAAATTCTCAAATTAGTCTGAATTGGTGAATCAAATGTTATTGAGTACAACTTGGATGTGTTTTAATCAACGTCTCTGTCTGTACCTCACAGAGAAATCAAAATTGCTTTGTTGATCTTATTCTACCTTTGTTGAAGGTAGTAATTAAGCGGCTCTGCATTTTCCTTTAAGTACAGACCAATGCGTTGATAAATTCAGTAGCTTCAGGATCACATATTCAGGAGTGGTTTTGTGTTTCAAAGAATTATCGTGACAAAACTATTCTTAATTAGCAAGTACGCCGTTTCTATGCATTTGCATAATCGCTACGAAGCAACACTAATTTATAATACTTAGGATCTTTACGAATTATGCAAAATGGAACCGATTAACCCAAATTCACATAATACGGCATAATCACAACGTAAACGCATAATTTATTTTGTTTCACTTTTACTGCTTTTGGCACATTTTATAAAATCGTGAGAGCAAGTTGTTTTCCCAATACGAACACATTGACAATTTTTATTTATCGAACACATTTAACAAATTCTATTTAAAATTTTTTTCTAAATCTAGCAATATCTGGGTGGATTTCTTTTAGCGGGGAAACTAAATCCTTGAAGTTCAAGACTCTAATTCAACTAATATTCGATAAGGAACGTCTGTCGTGCTCATATATGTACAGAAATTCTTATAAAGGTTTTGATGCTCATCAGAAAATCAATATAAGCTTAAAAATCACTAAGTAATAAAATGCTTACTTTTTGCAGTATTTTCCACATTATAGGTTACTGTGATTTTTTCGTATTTCTTCAAGAATGTCCAAGGTGACTAAAGTGCGCTTAGAACAAAAAAGTGGAGGGAACTTATCCAACATTCAACAAATTGACAATAGGTGACAAGTTAAGGGAGCGAGTTGGTCAATCAGCATTTGTTTGATTTAATCATTAGGTCAACCATTTATGAATTGATTCATAGTGATAAGTCAATTGATCAGGATTTGGATTAACCTCAAAATTTGATATGATCTTGAAAANATGAATTGATTCATAGTGATAAGTCAATTGATCAGGATTTGGATTAACCTCAAAATTTGATATGATCTTGAAAATAATTCGCCGAAGATTCGTTTTCATAAATTTCTGAGAATAAATTTAATTTGTTCTGGACTCTGAAACTTAGTGTTATTCATGAAATTCCTTATATTCAGAATTCAACAGCAGTTTATTTATCACTGTTCTTGGGTAAGAGTACAAGCGTTTTAAGAATTAGGGCTGAGTTTATTCTTACCCAAGGATATCACGTTCATATAACATGCAGTGGTGAGTTCTGAATAAAAATTTGCATTAATAACCTAATCTTCAAAGTCCAAAATAAATTATATTCAATATATATTAATTCAAAATATATTATATAATCGTCAGAAATTTATGAAATCGGACCTTCGGTGAGTTATTTTTGAAGATCTTAATTAAGTTTTGAGGTTAATCCAAAACTTGATCAATTGGAACGTGGAAATAATCAATGTACTTATCATTATGGATCATGNAGTTTTGAGGTTAATCCAAAACTTGATCAATTGGAACGTGGAAATAATCAATGTACTTATCATTATGGATCATGATTGACTTAATGATTAAATCAAATAAATACTGATTGTCCAATCCACTCCCTTAAATTCTCGTCTGTCGTCGATTGTTGCATGTAGGCTAAGTTCCGTCTACTTCATGATTCTACGCGCGCATTAAATCACCTTGGTCATTTNAGTTTTGAGGTTAATCCAAAACTTGATCAATTGGAACGTGGAAATAATCAATGTACTTATCATTATGGATCATAATTGACTTAATGATTAAATCAAATAAATACTGATTGTCCAATCCGCTCCCTTAAATTCTCGTCTGTGGTCGATTGTTGCATGTAGGCTAAGTTCCGTCTACTTCATGATTCTACGCGCGCATTAAATCACCTTGGTCATTTTTGGAGAAAGGCGAAGAAAACACAATAAACTCATACTGTACCTAATATTGATTGGTATTCACCATTTTCCAAAATTATTCTCATGGTTTCGTGACAACTCTCTCCACTTTCATTCTACCTTTTAATGCATATGTCCTTTAAGTCCTTACAGTATGTTCCACATTAAAGTTTACTTTGCTTTCTTTGCCGTTCTCTAAAAATAACCAAGGTGACTTAATGCACGCATAGAAGCAAAAAGTGGAGGAAACTTAGCCAACATGCAACAATTCGACAACAGCTGAGAATTTAAGGGAGAGGGTTGTTGGGCAATCAGTATTTATTTCATGTAATCACTATGTCAACCATTAATTGATTGATCCATAGTGATAATTAAATTGACAAGGATTTGGATTAACTCCAAGCTTAATAAGATCTAGAAAATAACTCATCGAAGGTGCGTTTTCATAAATTTCTGGTAATGAATTTAATTAATTTTGGACTCGGAAAATTAGGTTATTAATGTAAGTTTTCCTTCAGAACTCTCCACTGCAGATTAAGAGGACGTGATGGACCATCACTGTCCTTGGCAAAGAATAAAGTTTGTACCCTCAATTGAAATGCACGCAACTCAGCACTAATTTTTAAACGGTTGCGCTCTTATGTAAACTTATTCTTACCCAAGGACAGCGTTACATAAACTGCAGTGTTGAGTTCTGAATATAAGAAATTTNTAAACTGCAGTCTTGAGTTCTGAATATAAGAAATCTCATGAACACATTAATCTTCAGAGTCCAGAACAAATTAAATTCATTATCAGAAATTTATGAAAACGAACCTAGGTGAGTTATTTTCAAGATCTTCATAAGTTTTGAGGTTAATTCAAATCCTGATCAATTTTATTATCACTATGATCAATCAATCAATGGTTGACCTAGTGATTACATGAAATAAATACTGATTGCTCAACCCGCTCCCTAATTTTTCAGCTGCTGTTGATTTGTTTCATGTTGGCTAAGTTCCCTCCAATTTTTGATTCTACGTGCGTATTAAGTCACCTTGGTCATTTTTGAAGAAAGTCGAAGAAAGCACAGTAAACTTTAATGTGGAACATCCTGTACATGTAAAGGGTTATCAAAACTTTGGATCACGAAGAAAGCAGCTTTCTCCAAAATCAGCTAGGACTACTTAAAAATTAATCAATTAACTAATTAAAACGTCTTCAGTATGTCCCAGCATATCCGGTGCTCACCCTAGTGCCCCTCCTCGCTCCAAAAAGTATTTTTGAATTATTAGATAAAAATCCTACATGTTTGGATTCGTACTCGTTTTGTACGTTCAAAATAATTAGGAAATGTTTATTTTGAGTTAAATTTGTGGGTAGCGATACCAAATGGCGTTGAATTTTCAAGCCGGTGATTGAGAGTGTTTATGAAACGATAACGTTTATCGCATGTTTCAAATTTTTTAGATCTATTAATTTATGCCGTTCCGGTTGCAAAAATTCCTGGTATTTACCTGCGAAATTCGTTCATCAGAAATAGAAGTTCATTTTAGCAAATAGAACTTACCAACCATCAATTAACATGACCAAGGCTAATTTACTTAACAAGTGTTTATTGTTAAGCCTACGAATTGTCAGATGGCAAGTGACGACCTAAAAACTTTTAGTGAATCTTACATTTCAATGTACATATCATACTCGATTATGATAATTTAATTCACATATTGTGTTTGATAGTTAAAGAGAAATGAAATTGACACAATAGCAGAAATAAATTTATTACTCTTACCGATCCACTTGGCATAGTATGTACGCAGTCGTTTAAATTAGTTTACCACAAGAATCATTGTTTAATATGAATATTACATGTTAATATTAATCGGGGAACTTAAAGGGTAGTTTTTTAATAAACAATTCTTTTAGGTTGAAGTGACAAACTACAAAACAAGTTACCAATTAGTTTAACCATTCCTCCTGCACTTAATTGGTGAGTTAACCAACAAACTGAATTAAAAAAAATTTTTTTTTTATTTAATCCTCACGCCTTTGGTTTGCCAGCGCATGTCCAAGGTTCCAAAATACCATTAAGAAGCTTGTCTTTGTGGTTTTAAACTGAAGACCACTCTGGACATTTCACGGCAAAATATTTAAAATAAATTTTGAGCAAATGTCAAAATTTTAGTGAAATTACTTCAAACTGAACTAACGATCAATAATGTTAGGACGATGCAAAGGGAGGACTCAAGGGAAGGGCATTGGTGTAGCACTCCCAATTGAGTATAAATTTGTAAAAGTTTAGTGATTGACAAGTGCAAATCTGTAACTACGATGGGTGCTCTTTCGTGTAGCACTGCAGACACCTAAACCCTTTGGGTTCCTAGCTTAATAATGAAGGAGTCATAACTCTGACTCCTTCAATTTTGGGAGTTGAATTTGAATTAGTCATGACACTGACTACGGAGTCACGTAATACAAAATATAAAAAATTGATTAAGACATTAATTAATCGAGTCAAGTAATACTAAATAGGGGAAATCGCGTAGGATAACCTTAAATTTAAAAAAATTATTTAGTGGCAAATCTAGCTGAGAAAGAATAATGAAAATATGTACAAATATCCTATTTTTGGCATGAAGTCATGTATCTCAAGTCTCGAAGTCGTCTCTCTCAGGACTCTAAACCCCAAAGGAGTCAGAGTAATCAAATATTGCCGTCTGCCAAAAATACTGAAAGTCAGAGTCATCCATAACGTAAACCCTGACAAATAATAAAAGGTAATAATTCCGATTTAGTTAATTTCCGCATGCTGTAAAATAGTCATGCTAAAGTCATCAAATGATCCCTAACACCTAAAATCCTTGCATGTCTGTCATGAGTCATAAGTCAGTGCCATGAGAGCCAGAGTCACGAAGAACACAAGCTCAAACAACAACGAATTTCCTTTTGTAGTTTTGATTTTGTACTGTGTTCACGGCTTGTAAGGTACCTCCGGGGATCTAGCCTGGTATCCGTGGCTCTTACTGGAGTAAGAATTCATATTTATTTACATTTTGAGTAGTGGAGAAGAGTGGATTGGTTTGAGGTGGAATTCTCTTTTTGTTTGGTTTAAATGAGAAAATATTTTCTACCAAATTGTAGCATGTCGTGTAAAAATTCCTGCCAATGTCTCTTTACCTTGGCATACTTGGAAAAAGTATAATAGAAACTATGAGTTACGTGTGTCAATAAAAATTATAATGCTACTTTTATAATCCTTTTCGAAAAAGGCTGGCAATATACAGCGTGAGTAAATAAGGGCTACCTAGAGATCCTCACTCTGTGTCACCCACCATAAATCGGCGTCAAAATTTTGCATATTTCATAACTAAATCTAGGAGCAACTACTTAATAGATCATTTGTTAGAAGTGACTACCGTACATGTCTAGACAATGATTAATTCGTTGATAAAAACCGCTTCGAACATTTTGTAGCATTTGCAGGTTTTCATTGACGGTGGCAACAAAAGTTTCAATCTTATTCTTGAGCTGCTCTATGTTTACTGGGCGAGGTGAGTTGAAAACAATGCTTTTCAAGTAACTTAATGGTTACTCCCATTTTGATAAAACAACTTTCGACTAAATGATTCTTTGTTTTGAATGTAACAACATGTGATGTTATAAAATAAACAAAATTTTGACGCCGATTTTTGGTGGGTGAGAGAGAAAGGTCCGGTGGAGTGAGGATCTCTAGGTGGCCCTTATTTACTCACTCTGTAGATTTTAGTCAGTTTAATATATAGTACTTACGTATGTAGTTTGTGTTTTATTATTCAAATGAATGTATCTCAATACAGAATTCAACAATCAAATTGTCTTTCCAAGCATCAATAAACTTTGTATTTGACAGTTGATTATTATTTAGCTGAGGGAAAAATTTTTTTAGTCATTTTCCGAGTTGGTCTTTTCTTCCACGGAGTAGCTCAATAATTATAGAATCTGATTAACATATATCTAATTGGGAATTGCTTGAATTCACTAATTCTGTCTTTCAAGGCAACTTCATATAACTCAAAACTCATTAATACAAGCATTTCATTCATAGGCATTTCTGAGTATGGAAAATTTTTCCTCAATTCCCCAATCTTCTGATACAAATGGAAATTAAAATGTCTTAGTTGCTAAAAGTACCATAGCCTTTTGTATAAAATAATTACTTTACATACAATTATCAATTTCTAAGATTTCCGTGGCCTCACCCTGTTTATATAATTTTGACGGTCATTCTTAAACTAGTTAGTTGTTTGATTAGAGATTTTGTTTATTTGGAAATTCAACGCATTGCCTAAAATTTGCTAAAACAAAATTCATAAAAATTTATTATTTAGTGGAAAACTACATTAGAATTAGGATTTAGTATTTTATTTATAATGCACTTTATTTGCACAATTTTGATTAAATAAATTCTTTTCTGATTGTTTCTGATTATAATAAAAAACGAAAACCCCGTTTTCTCAACTGGTTTAACAAAAGTGTTACAATAAACAATAAACACAAATTTTTGAAAAAAAAAAACTTTTTTTTACATATTTTTTGAAACCAATCAGTGAAATAGACAGGCACAATTCTCAAATTATTGCATTCTATTTCCCGTAAATAATTCTTTCTAAAATTTGAATAAAAATTTTTTAAATTTTGCTGAAACAATTCAAGTGTGTTATGAGAAATATTTTTGTCGCTGATATGAATCCTAAGAACATAAATAACTAAAAGTTTTGTACAGACATTTGCAAGCTCTGAAAGTCTCAGAAAAATCTTTTTTTGTACCACAAAGTCAACAAAAGTGTCATAATATTAAGTCCTGGGAGGAAAAAATATGGAAATCCACAAATATGTATCATAAGACACACCTACACCAAGAATCAGAGCTATGAAAATAAAGTATACAGCAAAGGAAATTAAAATTTCAGAATAAAGTTTGACGGGTTTGGGTATACGACTGTTAAAAATAGGATTTATACTCCGCCTTTCACGCCTATATTGAGCAACTAAATTATGTATATGTACGAAGAAGTTATTATTATTAAGAATTCCAATTTCTGTCATAACTCCTAATTCAAGAAAATATTGCAAATGTCTTTCGAATTGTAAACTAGGGTAACCTAAAACAAAAAAATGGTTTTGATAATTGTTTGGTGGATTATTTTTAGTTTTGAAACATTTGATATCTGAATGCTCTGCATGTAGAGTAATTATTGCACTAGTAGTTGAATGTAAGTGTAGAGCATAGTTGAGAGCTGCGGTTATGTTCCTAACAACAAGTTCAAAGGGTTCTATCTTGACTAGTTCTAAAAATTTGACAAGTTTTTCATTTTCAACTTCTTCTGGGTGTTTTCGATGAAGGTGGTAGATCTCAATGTACCCTTCTTTCTCTAGATATTTGTATGAATGCTTTTGACTCCAATTAAATTTTTCTGTGCCAACAAAAACTAGGAGCTTCTTACCTTTGTTGAATACGTCAGATAAATTATTCAAAATTATATCTGGAAATGGAGAAATTGTTGTACTTGTTACGAGTCCTTCGTACAGTGATATTATTAAAATAATTACGTACGTCCAAAGCATCAAGAGTGGCGACAATTGTGAAACATTCTGCTTCAACAAGATTGCAAAAACTTTAAACCAATAGCTACTACGTTTGTTCAATTTACCAACTAATGCTAATAATACAACGCAAGCCATCAAACTGAGCCAAACGTATGTATGAAAAGGATACAACAATTCAATGAAATCTAAATTTTGATTAATAAAACCAC
Organism: Holacanthella duospinosa; assembly: GCA_002738285.1. Lineage (NCBI taxonomy): Eukaryota > Metazoa > Arthropoda > Collembola > Poduromorpha > Neanuridae > Holacanthella > Holacanthella duospinosa. The sequence continues at coordinate 83,188 of NIPM01000486.1, forward strand.
CTAATGATACACAATAAACAGTAATGTAATAAACTCTTTTTGAATGCATGTAGGTATATCCTATATAATGAGATGTTGAGCCATTTCCACCTTTAGTTACTGGGAGTATCATTGCACCAAATGGATCTTTGTTGTCAAATATGAAAAACTGCTTGCTAATGTCAACTGTGTAACTTAAATGATATTTTCGAAAAATAATTTCATGATACATATGTATATAGTTTCACAAATGAGGTCCCCGTAACTGATATAAATTTTTTTGTCGACAATGCTTATACTTGTCGTAACCAGCAGAGAAGATCGATATTTTCTCCAAATTTGTTTGTAGCTTGGTCCATTCAAACTGAATAGCTGATATTGAAACTCTGGAAACATTTTTTATTCGAGAGAGTATCACTGGATTGCAACTGAAACAAGTAAAACAACAAATACTAACTGACTTATCTGTTTCTGAAAGCCTAATTTGTACAAATTTTGCTCGTGAGATACCAAGCAGGATCTTCAGTTGTATGAATGTTGTACTAACCCATTCCTCGTAAGGTATAGAATAGAATGAAGTATCATTCCATTCACCTCCAGCAGGGGTAATAAGGAAAGCGAAACTGTCTATACTGTGTTTGTTTATAATTTGAATAAGAAATTTCCACAAATCAAGCTTTTTTCGTTTTGCTGGAAGTGACAAAACGTATAGTTCATTTAATGTATGTCCATTTAATACATGTGATGGATAATACCCCGTTCAAGAGTCAAGTTACTGTCACCAACGTTTTGTACTGTATATTGGTTAACGAATGCAATTTCCGACTTAACAATCAAGCAAGATGTCCAATGTAAATGGAAATTTCGAATTTGGTTGTCAAGAAATGTGTTTGTAAGTTCATTGTAGTAGTTCCATTTAAAAGTGATGTAGAAAATTGAGTTTGGCAGTGGGTTTAACAACTCATTCCCTGAAAATAATTGTTTAGTAGCTAGTGCTGTCAAAATAAATGTGGATATCACATAATGAATCAAGGAAATTACATTTTGAACCATTATAATATTTTACCCAAGTCGGTAGTAAAACATACAAAAGACAACTAAACAGACATTTAGAAATTAACTAGATGGAAAGTTTAACCCCGTTCTAGCATCAATTTAATATACTACGATGAATAATTTAACATCTCGTCCAACATGAAAGTTTGACAACTTCGTTGCATAGTTATCAAATTATAAATGCTTAACCTCCACCCAATACATGGTACAGTTCAAGATACATGCTGAGATAAAATCTACAATTTATAGATCATGATCGGAAATAACATCTTTTTCCACTTTTTGGAAAAGTTAAATTTGAAAAAGCTGACTCAAATTTTAGCAAAATTTAAGAGCGAATATTAAAAAGTGAAATATGCGACGGGTTCCCACCAATTTTGATGTTACCACGAAAAACAAAGTCTACAGAAATTGTTTGTCATTCAGGAATGAATTGTTTGGGGTAAAGATAATCGAAATCAGTAATCCTCGACAATTTGTGTGCGCTTATGCTGCTTCAATATTGATAAATGATTTAACTCAATACAAACAAGTAAATCACTTTAACTACAGTGCTTAGAAATAAAATGACGAAATTTTTGGAAAATTCATTTTCACACATTATGCTCAAGTTACTTAAACTCATAGCTATGAAAGCTTTGTTCCCTATTCTTAGGTCAAAATATGTCGCACTTGTCAAATTTATGAGAGTTTTTGAAACTCTAGCGCTGGAATTCCGCCTTCCTATCTGATAACACTGTGTATTTTTAACATTGGACAAATTAATAATAATTTGCTTGAATGATGGATTAGGTTGGTAAAGATTAAACTCGGCTATTGCTTTAAATTAGATGGAACTTGGACTAATATTTGAGAATGGTATCCATAAAAAAATTAAAAAAAATCTAAAAACGAAAAATAATGTATAGAACTTAGCTGATTTAACATAGATATACTAACTCATTATGCGTAAGGGTTTGCAGGCAACTTGCTTGAAAAGTGTTGTACATTGTTGTAGCTCAATAAGCTCATTAACAATCTCTCAACAGATATTTCTATATGACTTCTAAATTTGGTAAGTCTCATTATAGCATAATTAGATTTGGCAAACTACCAAGCAACTAGTGTTTTTGTTAGAATAATTTTTTTTCTAATTCCTAATTTAATGCAGTTATATCACCTAAAACATGGCAACCTGCTTCGTTGGGAACAGTTATGGTTCTCAAAAATACATCCCAGTTCGATCACGAATGTAGCTTTCACAGTCGGCTTACTTTGGTTCGATTGTTTGACTTATCTCAAAAATCTTAGTCTGTTTCACTCCTTTACGATGAATCAATTTAGATGAATAGAATTAAAATTTCCAGACCTAAATAGAGAAATAATAGATTCATCAAAATAGCAACAATAAAAAATTGGGGGCAATTTTACGTTCACAATAAATGTTTGCTGACACCCCATTAGGAATGATTGATACGATATTAAAACTTCCATTTGACTAATTTTATAGAGTTTACATTCAATGCTACTCAACTCGAACCATAATAGTTTTAGTGATGAATACTAATTTACGCAAAATCCTATTAAATTCGTTAGTCAAAGTAAGTATATATATGCCTTTATTACACTGTTTATTTTGAAAACATAAGTTAATTTTATCACAATGGATCTTTATAACATTGCTCGTTTGAAACGAAGTAAACTTTTATTAATAGTGTATCGTAGTAGACGGTGGAATGAGAATAATCAGCGCTGTCAGATTGGACGTAAAACTTTAGTTTCCGATAAAGATCTAATGATACAAATGCCATGTTTTTTGGATCTAAAGCATGCGACTTAGAATTTGGATGATTTATTGGTACCGACTAAGCATATATGTAACTAGTTATACTAAATCCAAATTTTTTGGTACTTAAAATATTGACGGATGTTTCTACAATGAGGAGCATTTCTTTAATCTAATTTACATATTGTCACGAGTGCAAAATCAGTCAGTAAGAATTTGTACACGTTTCTAGTTTAGTTACTATTTTTGTTTTAACGTCAGTTTTATTTATTCTTAATTAGTTATTATGAAACAGAAGTTTCTATATTATTCATTTTTTCTTAGTGATGGTTACTTTGTGGTTCGCACTTATGTATGATTCTTAGTATAAATATGGGTATCTCTATGTGTTTGGATATTAGTCATCAGTTGTCCGGTATTCCTCTCAATTTATGAGGCGGAAGTCTTTTTAACAATAACGTTGTTTTGTTTAATTAAAGTTAAATTTATTATTGCATTAAGCAAGTTGAGTAGCGTTTTTGTTTTATTTATAGTTTTTTCTGTCAATTTGAGCTTTTTATCTGTTGCAAGTAGTCGGCCAACAGGTGAGAGTTTGGATTGGAGCGGTAAAGGCTCCAATTAAAAGTATAGTTTTGTTTTTGTTAATTTTAACTTACAATTTTGAAGTTTTTATTTTGGTTTTTTTAGTTTATTTTAAAATTGTTTTAAAAATAAGAGAGTTTTTGAGAAGACTGATAGATTGGTGAACGGTTAAACTGCTAAGGTAAGGTAAACCGTCACAATATCACCGTCTTTTTGCAGTACATTCTGTCTTTTCATAGAACTACTTGATTTAGTGAAACCTCTATGTCATTATAACAGCTTCTCTGTGGGGATTTGAGCATAAGACTCAATCCCCACTACTGTACTCATAAATGAGACAGTAGACTCCTTACCTGGCAATGAATGACCAGGAAGGAGAGTTTGGAGTTGTATTGAGTTTGAGAACAGGATTGCCCAACTAGGCTCTGTAGCACAAATGGTTAGTGCGTTGGGTCCGGAATATCCAAGACGTGGGATCATACCCCACCAGAGACCAAATTTTTGTGGCAATACCTGTCTCAAACTCAAAGTGGCGGGTCAGCCCCGTCATCTCCTATTAAGGTACCGTAAAATTTTTTCTCGTGGTGCTAAAGCTTAATCTTACTTTTGTGTTGTGGAGTCAGCTGGGCTCTAAACGCTCATATACGTCCAATAATCGGCGTTTTTTTTTTGATTCCGCTCCCAATTCCACGCTCCTTTTTCTTTTGAGTTCCGCTTTCAATTTTTTTTACTGCTAGGCTCCCAAAACCTGTTTTCGGGCTCCGCTTCAACTCTAGCTCTCAAAAAACTTTTATCTGGGATTGCTTAAGGATCTGAAGATTATGTTTTGGCTCCGCTCTCACTCAGACTATGAAAATATTTATTGGGTTACAAAGTTGATTTTTTGTTGCGCATAGTGCCAACTCTGGTCTTCAAAAATGTTTTACGTGGCTCAACTCTAGCCCTGCCTTCATCCAAGTTTATCTCCAAGCTCCGTTTTTGCTCATCTTATTTATTTACTAAGGGAACTTGAAATTTTTTATTTACTTGATTTCCTAATGAAGTAAAAGTTTCTGCAAATACATTAGTAATATTTTATCAAACTTTTATTAAAAAAAATTTTTTTTGCTAAGGGTAAGAATGGTTTAACTTGTTTTTAATGAATTATTTATTTGTGCATAATTTTCTAAAAAAAATTTACATCACATAATCAAAACAATCTTCAGATTCTCAAGCAATTCCAGATAAAAGTTTTTTGGGAGCTAGAGTTAAAGCGAAGCCCAAAAACAGGTTTTGGAAGCCTAGAAGTAAAAAACATTGAGAGCGGAATTCAGAATAAAAGACAGTGTGGAATCGGGACGGAATGAGAAAAAACGCCGATCATTGGACGTGTATGAGCGTCAAGAGCCCAGCTGACCCAACAACACAAAAGTAAGATAAAAATTTTTGCCCCACGAAAAAAACCTTTCGGTAGTAAATTGTGCCATAAGTTGACTAGATAAAAAAGGTAAAGTTTAACTAAACAGAAAGTTTAAAGGTCAGTCCTATAACTAATTTATTATATTCACTGTGAATAATTTAGACCTTGTGGAACTGAAAGTCAGACAACTTCGTTGCTTGAATTTTGAACTTTGCTTGCAAATCCACCACTCCTATAACTAATTTATTCTATTCACTATGAATAATTTAAGAGCTTGTGCAACTGAAATTTAGACAACTTCGTTGCTTGAATTTTGAACTTTGCATGTAAATGCACCACTGACTGTAAAACCTCGTTCAACTGCAAAACTCATTACACTTCAACACAAAAATTGGGATGAAAGTTCAACTTATGCACTTTGATAGGCCAGAAAATAGTGGTCTACTTCACTTTCAACAACAATGGAAAAGTGGCTCGAATCTTTGCGAAACTTTAGTACAAGTATTACAAAGTGGATTTTATGATAGTTTTTCACAACACTAATTGTGAAATTATCCGTAAAAACTATTTGTTGTCAAAAAATTAATTTATTCAAATTCAAGTTTACAAACCCCGACAACGTCTGTTTGCTGCTTCACTTCTGCCTCTTGTAATAATATTAAATTATTTAAGATTCAATACAAACAAAAAAATTTATTTCAACTAAAGGGTGTCCCGGAAGTAGAGGTACAGCTTTGATAATGGTATGAGAATGTCGCCTGAAATGAAATCTGTCTTTCAAAAATAAGAAATAGAATCAGAATCGCATTTCGTGTATAAAAGTGAAGTCTTGTTTGTGGTGACTTGGATTAACAAAAATGGCTAGAAAAAATGGTAAGATATTTTCTACGGGGATTTTCACTACTTTGCAATCCATTACAAGAAAATCACTATTCAAAATTTTGTCGCAGAGCGTATCAGCAAACTAATATTTTATGATATTTTTAAAAAGGCTTCTATTTAGACTAATTTTGGGCCTCTACCTGCCCGTCGTCCCTAGAAATTGTTACCAAATGAATTGAAGAAAGTGGGAAAACTCTTTCATCGTCACTCCAACACACCTGTCCGCACAGCAGCTAAACGAGTCAATTTTACGAGATTTATCAAGTCGGATATCAAAGTATACAAGCTGGAGATTAAGGCTAAGACCATGAAACAGTCTCTAAAATATGTCAAAGATAAGAAGCAGCGAGCGGTTAACAACCTTAGAAAAAGTTTCAAAATTGCGTGAAAGAAATTCCTCGTCACGGATGACAAAAATTACGTTACATTTGACCATCTCCATTCGCCGGGCACAAAATCTGTGAATGCCTTGGATCATTCTGCGTTAAATTATGAAAACAAATTTACCTAAATCACCAAATTCAGCAGGAAATATCTTGTTTGGCAGGAAATTGATGAAATTAGGAATGTTTCCGAGTTATTTGTTTCGGAAGGGGGCCATGAACTAAAAAATCTACTTTCGAGAGTGTTGGAAGCAACGATTACTTCCTTTTATACACAAGCATTACGAATTATTACACGTTTTAGTTTTTCTTGATTAGGCTCGTTCACAATTCGCCCCTACCGATGTAGACATTCTAAGTCAGAAAATTGTCTATTTTGTACCAAAATCTCTAAGCCCCTTAAACAAGACACAGGCAATAGGAATTGAAGAATTTGGTCTATTTGCAAAAACTAGTACTGTCAGATACTTAAACAACCAAGAACCATCCAAGGTTTCAAGCTAATTTGGAACAAAATTTCCAAAGAAGCACCTAAAGGAGTAGGAAAAGAGGTAATGGGACATGCCTACTAGAACCTTGGAGGAATCGGATTTAAAAAAGTCAGCAGGGCGATGTGTGACCATTGAAACAACAGTATATCGTAGTTAATATTTGTGACAAATTTTTATTCCAGTATACTTATTGGTTGAGTTGCAATCTCAGTTTAAATTTTGTGCCTTGGACTTCTTCCCGGACACCCTTTATATTGTTATATATTTATAGAATGATGATTATGATTTACTTGATTGGTGGATTAGATTGCTCCAGGTTAAATTAGGGTATTACTTTAAACTCAACTTTAACTAAAATTTGAAACTAGAAACCTGGAAAACAAAAAAATTCAAAAACTTGTTTAATTCAAGATAATTTTACTGACTTATTGTGTTTATATCTATGTACAGAATGATTAATCTTTTTTACACTCACTTTTTCCAATTTCACCGTAGCTCTTCCCAACCTATGCTGTTGCTAGGCATGCAAACGAGCCGAGCGAGCCGAGTTTTTTGTTGGCTCGGCTCAGTTCGCTAAAATTTCAACTCAGCTTGGTTCACGGCTCGCATGAGTTGGGAAATATCAGCTCAGCTCGGCTCATTTCTCAACTCGCACGAGCAACTCGTGAGTCATATTTGATTTATATTGGAAAATTATTTTCTACTTCGACGTTGTGGTTACAAAAGTAGACTATGGGGAATATACAAAAATATTCGAGATTGCCACATGTCTTACGTAGACGTTCTATTCACCATTTGGTGAATAGAACTTTTTCAAGAAAACAATCGGTTGAAACATTGTACGTCCAGCTTTGCTCTTGTAAACAAAATTTAAAAACGATGAACAGATTAGGCAACAGTTACTGACATTATTTAAATTAATGTAATTCAATAATATTTTGTACAGACTAAGCCAAAAATGTCTTGATCTGTAACATAGATTCAAGTCAAAGTAACAAAAGTCAAAACCTAACAATGAGTTGACATATTGTCTATGAAACAATTAACTGAATGACAAAACTAATAGCATTATCCTTTCGACGAAGTTAAAAGGTTGTTTTTCATGCCATATAATAGTAAATTTTAGCAATTTACTTAAAAATTTTAACCCGAAAATTGGCGAGCTTTCTCACGAGTTATGCCCGTTACTCGAGTGAGCCAATGCGCCAGCTCAGCTCGGCTCGTGGCGCGTCCATTTACAAATGAGTTGAATTATCTAGGCTCAACTCGGCTCAAACTCGACTCGCTCGTCTAGCTCGCGAGCTGGCTCGGCTCGTTTGCAAGCTGTTGCTGACAATAGTGTAAAAAAATGACGTCATGCTTTCTAAAATGTAAAAAACTTCAATCAACCTGTATGTATGAGTCACAGGATTAGATGTGTTGTGCATTAACAAAAACACTCCGCTAGCACCGACTGAGTTGCTGATATTTTTTCGAAATATCGATAAAATACCGTTAACAGGGATGAGTCTAAGCCATAGAATCATTGTCCAACGTTAAAATTGACTATTTAAGGTATTCAAGGTAAATTTTTTCAGGTGAACCAGAATTAAATTTTGACTAGGCAGTTATGCACATAACACAACGATATGTTGATACAGACACATGGAAACACATGATACAATACAAACTCTATTCCAACTTTTGTAATTCTCAGCGTCATTTCTGTTTAGGCTCAGTTTGAATCAATCATTCTTTTCACCGTTTTCTGACAAGGGTATTGGGATTTATTGGTTTATTTTTTTCCGATGAGTTTGAGAAATTTATATTTAAACAATATAAACCTATTCATGGTTTAACCCATTTCTAAAGAATGTGAGAATGCCTTAAAATATCTAATAAATTTCCTTTTGAATGTATAATTTATCAAGGCAGTTACTAATTTTTATAAATATCTAGAAATATTTAAAAATAATCCACAAAGTAGAAATAAACGATTTATATTATGCTTCCGTTGTCAATTTGTGTCCCTTCGAGGGTTGTTTGTTTTCAGGGAAGTGCCATCTGGAAGAAGAGCGTGTCATCTGGTATTGTGTTAAAACTTCACACTATCCACTCCATCACCCTTGCTGATGATTTGAGAATAATCAAGTCTATTTTCCGGTTTTGGAGAAAATGGAGAATGAAATGCAGGGTTTATTTGTATTCAGTTTAATGAGAAAATTTTAAAGAATGTACAAGCATTGAGTTTCATTCAGAGTTTTAATTAGGAAACTTAAAACAGTATAGAAGCATTAAATTTCATTCAGGCTTTGTTTTACAAGGTTTGTTTGCAGTACTCAAAGAACAATTGACTTTCATTTCCCGTTCACCAAGAACAAAAAGTCACCAATTGAGAAGGACTATCTGACAATGAAAGCGCTATTTCCTAATAATTTCAAAATTAAATTCAAATAAACGTTTAGCAAGTTTTTTTTTAATTTTTGACAAGCATAAAGTTGAGCTCTGAAATATGGAATAAAAGAATTTATAAGCAAATATTAAACTAACTTTCAGGACAGAAGTAGTTTGAATATACTTTTGAAATGAGAAAAACTTTGGCGGTTTGCATCACAGCTTTGCCAATATTTTTCTCTTCAAGAAAGATAGTAAATTCAACCATTTTGGCACTACTGGTGTAAAGATTGATTGGGTTTAAAATTTAGAAAGACTAGAAGAAAGTTGGTTGCTACATGTCATAAAATCACCCGGCTTGTTAAATTTCTATCCACCACAAAGGCGTACTGAGAAATCCGTTAAAAAAAATTAATATATGTTAATATTGTTAGGTTACTGAAACCGCATACCCTTTTTACAAATAAAATCGTATTACTGTCAACAATTGCTTAAATTTTTATTTTATTAAAGTGTTGGCACCAAGGTAGATTATTTAATTAGCCAATGCAAACTTTTGATGCACTATGTATTTATCGATTTTGCTAATATTTTATACACCCAAATGGCATTATTTATAATTATTTTAAATATTTAGAGCATATGTTGTACCTTCGTTCATTTTTGATTTATTATTAGATTTAGATTTTTGCAAATTTCAAAATATTACGGTTAATTTTAATCTGGAAAAAATTTTATGGCAAAACCATACCTTGAAAATGCTACCAATACGTTTAAATGAATTTTTATCCAATAAGACTGTGACTACGTATTTCGTTAACATTTTGTATCCATTTGCTAAAATAAGACAATTAGAATTATCCAATATGGATAACACGAAATCAAATATCGTGATTAAAGGATCCGTTCCTGACACACAATTTTATGAAACTCCAAATCAAGCTGAACCTGTTTCAAGCATTGAATATATTCCAAATCATAATGATGCTAAAAATAAATTACTACATAAAATAATGATGCAGGATCTGCTCCTAGCTATCCAACTGCTTACAATGTTAGGTATAACAGTAATGAGTTATTAAACTATTCAAATGAGGTGGAATCCTTTCCTCTAACAAATATCAAAAAAACTCAAATTTGCTACAAAACGAATCAAACGTTATATCAACATATTCACACCGGATCCGCTCCGGACAAATATCAAACTAGTTTGCTTGTGCCAAAAAAGGAAAATCATAAACATATTTCCCCAGATAGCTTACAGAACAAAATATCGCAACGCTACAATCATGAAAAGTATATTTACTACTATTATTCAACCACAAACTGTCAAAAGAGTTTATGTAACAATTGATGGTGATATAAATAATTTAAACTTCCCTAAATTATCACAGGAATTACTAACATTTGGTTTATGGATGACATTCTACTGAGTTCGTAACGATTACGTCAAAGAGGACATTTCAGTTCCTATTTTTAATATTCACAATTAAACTGAAAATACCAAAGCATTCTGTTCTAGGTACACTGTTGAAACTAGATAATTTAGTTATAGAAAAAAATTGTTTCAATATTTCGGATCACACCACATTTGACTCATCTTACGCTAGAAATATTGATGAAGATCATTTGCGGAGTATTCTAGCACAGATTGACGAATCAGCAACACCTGTGGAACAAAAGTTACTGCAGAACTTACTCCACAAGTGTGCAGATGTATTTGCTAAACCTGGTGAGGTAGGTAAGATTAATTGCTACAAATACAAAATCATAATACTAGAAGGAGCATAACCTGTCAAGCGTAGCCCATACAGGAAAGCAGAAGATGTGGAGAAATTTGAACGAGATAAAATAGAGGAACTTTTGCAACTAGGAATAATTAGACCATCTTATTCTCTTTGGCTTATGGATGTCGTAATAGTACGAGAAGGTCACCACGGAGAAACGAAAGGTCATCGCTTTTGTGTAGATTATCGTCCACTAAATCGCGTAAGCCAGATAGACAGCTATCCTATTAGCCATATACAATCAGTTTTGGATTGGATTGCTTCTAGAGCAAATAAAATAAGTACGTTAGATGCAGAGAAAGATTTTTGGAGAGTACCCCTGGCTGAAAAAAGCATTGCCTCACCGCCTTTGTTTCACAAAATGGTTTATTCAAGTTTTCACGATTACCATTTGGTGTCTGTAAATGGAGTAGTGCATTTTCTCGCTGTATCGGTATTATTTTATGTGGTTTACTTTGGCGAAAGATACTCTGTTTTATTGACAATATATTATTTGCAACCAACACCATTGACAAACATATAATGGATATGGAAATAGTTTTTCAAAGATTTTGTAACTACGGTTTAAAATTGAGCATAAAGAAAAGTCATTTTTTGAATAGAAAAGTTAAATTATTAGGCTACATTGTGTCTAGGGAAGGTATTGAAGTCAATCCTGGAAAAACAAGAGCCATTTCTGAAATGAGAATTCCAACTAATGTAAAGGAAGTACAACAATTTTTAGGATGTGTCTGTTTTTTTCGAAAATTTATTAAAAGATACTCGGATGTGGCAAAACCACTCACTATGCTAACTAAAAAGAATCAAAAGTTTATTTGGTCTCATGATCAGAATAAGGCCTTTCTAGATTTAAAACAAGCACTTTTAGAACCAGCTGTCTTAGCACATTTTGATCCAAGCAAACCTATTCATATCTACACTGACTCATCAGGCTATGGCATAAGCGTTTCTTTATTACAACAAAATTGCATTGGACAAGAACGAGCAGTGGCTTATTTTTCTTGTACTTTACAGAAGCATCAACTTTCTTATTCAACTACAGATATAGTACTTAGCTATTTTTTTAGCGCTTGAAGCATTTCATCCATACATACGTGGTGAATTTTTTACTATATTTTTTGATCATCACCCTCTGTTAGGAATAAAATTTGCAAAAAAATGAATCTGCTAATAGATTAGCAAGATGGGCCCTTTTACTACAATGACAAAACTATAAAATAGTTTATCGTCACCACACTGGAAAAAAATTATCAGACACTTTAAGCAGACTACTTCTTCCCAACAATTTGAATGAGCATGGAATTCAATTTCCAGTACTACATTTAGCGAAAGATATATAACCAGGGATGGAACTTTTGAATCCCGAATGCATTGAAATATTCGAACTATTGGCGAAAGGCATTGACACAAATAAATTTCAAGTTAAAAATGATATTCTGTGCAATATTAGATTTGGATATCTTCGAACTCTAGTACCAAAAATACTACGTTATGAACTTTAAAAATTTGTTCATTGCATTCCTATCTCCGGTCATTTGGGGTTTGCTAGATGCTTTGATAAATTGTCTTTGCGATATTATTGGAGATCCATGTCCTCAGATATGGCAAACTTCATTGGATCATCTGACTCATGTTTAAGTCACAAACTATCACATGAGAAATGATTTAGTATGCTTAAACCAATACACGTCCCTACAACTGAGTTCGAATTAGTTTCTACTGATATATGCTAACCCTATGGAGTATCAAGAAACTGCAAAAACAGATACATTGTGAATTGTATATACCATTTCTAGAAATGGGCTGAACTTAAGGCTATTCCACATCAAAGCTCAGAAGAAGTAGTAAAAATTTTTAATGATAAAATTTTTTGTCGGTTTTTAACCCCAAAATATTTGTTAGCGGATAACGGTGGAGCTTATGTCAGTCATCTATTAAAACTGCATGCTAACGTATATGTATAACATTAAACAACTTTTTATTACTTCATATAACAGTCGTGGAAATGGATTAGCTGAAAAAATGCACTCAACAATGAATAAAATGCTTTCACATTTTTGCGAATGCACACCAGAATGATTGGAATGAATTTTTACCACAGGTTCAATTTGCGTATAATTCCACTAAGTAAGATAGTACCGGACAAACTTCATACCGAGTTTTATTCAACCGCGAACCTACATTCCCTTTCGAATTTTCTAAACCAAAGATATTACACACATATGATAGCTTGGACGAGTTAAGGAATCTGGTGAAGACCACTTTAGTAGCTAAACAAAAACGCTTTAAAGAAAGAACGGATTAAAGATGGATTCATTAGGACACAAATAACTTTGGATCCTAGTTTTTCGTGGTTGTATACATACCGCCTTACAATTACTAATTTTTATATTGTGTCACTGACAATTTCAATATCTCTGATGATCAAATCATCACAACTGCCAAAACTTTAGAACAATGTAGTTATCGTAAAGATACTTGTCCTACAGGATCCGGCATTCTTTGTTGGATGCCAGGAGATATGCGATTATGTAGGCTAAAAAAGGGCAAACGACTACATGTTTGTATACAAATGACTGTATTTTCTGTCCTTCTCTCGAATTGGCTATTACTAAAATTAAAATAACTAATCTATGTTTGATTTCATTATGTGTTAGTGCTCAGGGAATCGTTTTTCTCACAATTCAACCAAACAATTAATGAACAAATTGCTATCACCTCAGACGTCCGCATCAAAGTTAATGAACGTTTACAATATAAAAGACAAATTACGAATACCTCCGACGTTACATTAGAAGGTTACTTTCTTTTAACAAAACCTCCGTCACCACGTGTGATGACAGACTCTCACATAAATGCAAAACTTATATATTTATATCAAATTGTGTCAACAAACTATCGTTTTGGTATCCAAACATTCCATAGGGATACATGTAAAGTAAATCAATCCCACTTAAACCTTTTGGGTCTCTTAGCTTCCGGCGGACAACCAATCGTACTTGTGTGTACTCTAATGCGCAGTCCTGGTTACAGTGAAACTATAACCGGAGATATTTTACAGATTTTTAAATGTGACACAATCTAGCTTTATATGCTGCTTCCTCAGACGCAATGAACTTTAGAATGGCCCTAGAATTTTATGGCGAGAGTGACAAAACGAATGGTTTTATAACCAGAATTACACATGAAATAATAGATACTCCAACCACTGTTCCATGTCCGGCCCCTCACTATTATTTTGAATATGGAAATACAACGGTGCATTTAACAAATCGAAGTACACCTGAGCTATTTCTTATGATACCTTCCTCATACGACGAAACCTTGCTGTCAAACATGCCGGAACTATCATTTTCTTCACCCGATATATACACTATGAAAGAAATTGCTGGAACGGACACAATAGTAGGCTTGCTTAGAAAAATGAACCGGAATTCTCGCATAGATTCTATTATAGAACCCACTGGTAAGGCACAATCTTTGTCTGTCGCAGCAATAATCTCCCAGAATATTAAGAGAATTTATTTTGACGCCGTTTCAGAACTTATTGGCCACAATTTGTCTTGCAGCGGTAGCATGTATCTTGTTTATTTTAGTTTTGAGACTTTGCTACAAAGCTGGCTACTTAAATGCGTTTCTTACCCCTGTAAAATTATTCCGTTTAACTTCCCAAAAAATTTATCTGCTAAGAAAAAACGGCTTAGGCAAATAAAAAAAATTAAGAAGCAATCAGGTATACATGGAGCTAGATAATTTTGAACAAGTTAATTTCCTCAGATTTATTCGTTACAGGCGTACCACACGGAAAGAACCCATAAATAGACCTATAATGCGTCCAAGCTCCGGATATGCTTCTTATTTTTCAAAAAAACACTCAACTTCAACTATATCGGAAACAATGCCTGAACATTCAAGTAAAACGTTTAAAATGGTTCGATACCTTATAGATAAATTGAAAAAGATTGAGGTATAACTTCTCAAACGCTTTGCTTCATTTTCAATTTTTTACTTTTACTTTTCATGAATTTAGCTTAAAAATACTAAGACTTTCACAAAAAATTTTTGTTATTCTAGATAAAAGATTGTAATCGGTTCAAACAAAGCATACTAAATCGCAAAGCTAAAAATGCCCAACCACGACGGCAAAGACAAGTTTCATTAGATAAAATTCACTATCAAAATGACTTACTTAATCAAAAACGATCAATTACACAATTTCATTTAACACGCCGATAAATTGTTTTTGATAAAGAAAAAGATTCCTTTATAGCCACCACAAAAGAGCATAAACAAATAAAATTTACTGCTAGTATAGATAGAAACTATTATAATTATAATAATCTAGATATACAATTTACACTAAATAGTACACATTCTAAGATTATAGAAAATAACTCAATATGTAATGAACTATCACCTAAAGTGAATAATATAAAATCACCAATAGCTATTCATTCAAATGAAACCACTTCTGTTATAAATGGCACAAGAAAATTAAATGGTGTCACTTTCCCTATATTAGACAAATACGAAGTAAAACATTTACATAGTAGCTTAATTCACGAACCAATTGTAGATAAAAATTTTACACCATATGGCAAAAAATTACGAACCTCCACAATTAAAGAATCCTACGTAAGCCGCTATGGAGACGATCCTGAAATGATGGCGATATAGAATCAACAATTTGAATCCACTTTAGAATTTGGTTTTCCCATTTTCTTTTCGAAACCAAAACGATTTGACTCAACTTCTGAAGAAATATTATTGACTGTAATTACTAAACCTCCACCGACTCATTTTATAGACACACAAACCCTTCACAAACTTAATGGGTGGAGTTCGGTTATAACAAACACTGAAAAACAACAAATGAAACAACGCATAGAATACATCAAATATCATCCAATAAAAATGTCAACACCATTCAATTCTCTTGGCACATAACTTTTGTCACAAAATTGTAAACAGCACTTTATGCTTAATTAGAAAAAACTAAAGTGTCTTACGAGTAAGAATCAATTACCACAGAGTTTGATAACTAACTTCCCACTTTCGATTAATATACAACCTTTGCAGTTCTTCCGTCCGTCTACCTCGGCAGCTGCAGTCAATTCGGGTGATCTCAAGCCTAAGAAGATGACATTAATATCTTCGAAATTTCACCAACTAAAGTCAACCCATATTTTTCAGAATGTAACCAAAACCACTCTGGACTTTGATGGTTCGGTGCGTGCTCCGAAGCAAATTACTCCAAAAATTATTTCTTCCTATCCTACTTTCGATATATCTTACCACCAACCGTGTTCAATCCCTAAGCCACCCCTTATATTCACATCTCCAACCACAGACACTCTTACATTTCACGCCCTTAATTCATTCAGCAACGTTCCATCATCTCCATCCTCAACTAATTCTAGTGCAAATGGAAGCCCTATTCCACTAGCATAATTCACCTTCTAAAGGGAATGATTATGCCCTGATGCAAAGGGATGTAGTTTCATTGTTTGAATACCATAAATTCCCCATGTGCCAAAATATGTTTGAGACATCTCCCCATGATTCAGATTCTGTAATTTCAGAACAGTTATCTTCTCCAATACCCACACAAGATGTTGACAATACGACGCCAACTGTGGAAGACCTAGTGTTACTTTCACCTGCTGCTATTAACTCGTTTTTATTTGAATAAAACTTAGTTTATGTGGACATATACTTAGTGTATGAGGGGAAATGTGTTACCTATTGCAATTAGGAAATGAAATTTAATATTAAGTCTTTGGTACTAATATGAATTGAAAAATCCAAATATAATATTAAGTTTTGGTTTATGATTCATTTTTTCTTAAAACCATAAATAGATAAAATCTATTATGTCTAAGTGCCTTACCTTGTAAAATATAATATTAAGTTTTAGTTTATGGTTCATTACCCCTTAAAACCATAAATAGATAAATTCTCTTAGGTCTAAGAACTTTACTTTGTAAAAGTTTTAGAATTTAGGATAAGGTCAAAGGAACCTTTTTGTTAGCTTTTAAGATCACGCTGTACAAATACTTTATTACTTATTTTTACTAAACTAATGGAAAAATATGACAATTTTCCATATAAATAAGAAACCCGGACCTAGATCAAGTAAGTTCTCTGGCGGGGCTTTTACCATAAGCTTCTCCTGAAAACAGTGCGAAGCTATTACCATAAGCTTCTCCTGAAAACAGTGCAAAGCTTTTACCATAAGCTTCTCCTGAAAACAGTGCGAAGCTTTTACCATTAGCTTGGCACTAGAACTATTCCTTTGACAATAGCGGGGGTTTTACCGTAAGCTCAGCTAACTTTTTTAACGTAAATAAAAAATAAAATCATTCTTAAAATATTTGAAACAATAACCAGATCATATTATTTCTGCATAGCAGTGAGTACTGAACTTGGACAAAAATTGCCGGGTCCGCTGAATTGCCTTTCTTGAATACTGAGGTAATTATGGCTTCACAAAATCTCAGCAATGTGGCTGCTGCCTGTTGGCATGGCTGGAATAGGCTACAGATTGTTAGAACAGAAATAACCAAATTAATCCCGGCCTTCTTTCTTCTCCTTTCACCAAAAACGGATTCGGACAGACGATAGAATAATGAAGTCAAGTTATTTTTATTATATCACTATGAAATATTTGTTCCAATTAGATACACTAATACAAAGCTATGGAGCAAAGCAGAGAGACAGAGGGGTCGGCAGGTTCTCTGTTGAATAAGGTTGAATAGATGCCAAGGGATCGTACCCTATTCCTCTAGTTGGTCATTCTTCTCAATTACCCATCTTTCAGCATTGCAGAATGGCGTTTGTTTACACAAAAAATTCAAATTAAGTTTTGATTAGACAAGTTATTGCAAAGCAGTGGAAAAGATGAAAGCAAAGAGGTAAAGAGAGGGGTCCACAGGTTCTCTGTTGAGTGAGGTGGAGTAGATGCCAATGAGCAAATCAATTTGTTACTGCAGAATAATTATGAATGTAGGTTGAATTGAACCCATAATCTATTCTTTAAATTAACCATTGCTCCTACACTATTCTCGGTTTCCCACATTTTTTGCCACCACAGCCTTTCTAAAAGCAGTAACACTCTCTGTTTTCTTTTTTAAACAAAAACCAACGCTTAAGACATACACATTGGCGAATAATTTAATAATTTTACATGTCGGCGCGGATAATTTTCTAAAAAGTGTTTTCAGAAATCTTAAGAAATGAATCAATAATTTTATATATATTAACAAATGAACAAGTCGAAGTACTACACGTGGTGTTATTAAATGATTGTTTAAAAAATCGACAGCTGAATGTTTGTTAGAAAAGTGTCACAAAACGGCTGTGTTTTTATAACAATTATATGCAAATTGAGTTTCTATAAGCAAATTTGCCAGATATACCATATCCGGCAACCAGGTATTACCGAATACTTGATATCCGGCATACCTGCTGGATTTGCATTGCAGAACTTGCTCAAAGGCCGATCGGTATATTTAGGTTAATTGATGTATTGCTTACCCAGATTCTGCAAATGTTTCGGAATCAATAGTTTTGTTCATTTACTCCAACGTTTAATGAAATAGTTATCTACACCTTCTATCGTTAATTAGTTCTAAAATTAATTATCTCGTGACTCGATGCCCAGTGTAAGGTTCAACCAATATTGAATATTTTGAAAGCATACAAAATCCATTCCCGATCCCTTACCCTAAATTTACACAATTATAACTAGCAGCTGGGGCGGCTGTCTTCGAAACAAACAAACCTAGGCAGGAGAACAGACTTAATTCGTGAGGGCAGGAGGGCAGGAGGGTAGCTTTGGGTAGTGATGACATTATGGCTTGGTTTGTGAGAGCATGAGGTGAAGAGTGTAGATTAGGATTGTGAGGGCACTAGGCCACTTAACATTTAATTTCTTTATACCCCAATCTTTGTGTATTTGAATTGAAACCTAGTTTAAAATGCAAACGTAATGATCGGGCTTGATTTTGATGCATTTAGAAAATAATTAAACCAGAAAGCTTTTAAACAAATTCGCTTTTTTTATCAAAAAATTCCAAGTTGCCAATAAACACGGTAATAATGTTTACAAATACAACATTAGAATTTGAAAGCATGTTGTTATCGTTTTTTTGTTTTTCATGTCTTGTTCTTTGTCTCTGTGTACCCTTGCTCCGACACTTATTTCTAGATGATTCGCTTTATTTACATCGGAATATTTATCCCGTTTTGAATGTGACATGGACAAAGTGCCCTTCTACTCTCTCGATAAGGGCAGCCATGAAGGCAGGAGGGCAGACTTAATTTGTGAGTGCATGAGAGCAGACTTGATTTGTGAGGTCACGAGGGCAGCAAGGCAGGGTTGGTTGGTGAGGACAGGATGGCAGGTTTGGTTCTTGAGGGCAGGGGGGGAACGTGCCCATGTATGTACCACTCTCAATTCAATTTGTGGAGCATCCGTACTATTACGTTAGCACGAAAATGGTTATTTTTTGACTAACCCACTCCTAATTCAAGTGTTCATTTTCTCATTCACCAACGCACTCACATCAATTGGTAAACAGCAAACCAAATGTATACAGCTGCCCTCAAACAAACATTTCTATAAAATTATTACATAACAATCTCGAATTACCGGGATTATAATTTGCCCAACTATGATCAGCAACCGAGGTGGATGCCCTCAAATTATGAGCTAAACCTGGAGTGGGTGGAGTTCAAAAAGTGGAAGAAATATTTGTTCCAAACGTTACATATTGGTCAATATTGTAAGGTTACCTTCGATGTGACTGCCACAGTTGATGAGATAAAAAAATTGGTTTCATTCTGGACACCAGCTGGTCAATTCAGATGAAATTAATTTTGAAACAAACAACCTTCAAAACCAGTGTTCAAAAATTTTCGAAAACATGTTAGAATAAGATTTTAAACCTATGAGTCATGCTTTGGCATTCTTAGTAATCTGGAGTCATACTCCAAAAGTGTACGCTTAAGAACCTTTCTCTACAATACAATAACTAGTTAAGACTAGTTAAGGTTTTTAAAAATATCAAACCCATGTACTAAGTAATAGTTAGATAAAGTTAGACTGAAAAAGTCACCAAAATTTTCTGCACAAATACTCTTGGTATTTTGTATCAAATGGCAGTAAGAAAAAGGTCGTTACCCTGCCCAATTTTACCTAGAAATAAATATCTTTTAACGCTTGACAAGATTCAATAGTCAATAATTTATCTTAAATTTCTTTTATTGTTTCATCACAAAACTCCTATAAATTCTTTGATATTGTACAAAATTTCAAATTACAAAATAAAATTGTACCAAATAAAAACCTTGTCAGATTTTTTACTTACAGACTAAAAGTATATATCCAGTTCATTAAAATTGTGACAAGTTAACTAATTTGGTAATATTGACTAGTAGAGAACTAAAAATTCAATGAAAATAGTTAATTCTATCTTTCAAATTTTCAGTTTACTTGTTTTCAATTTGCATGTTAGTTTGTTACATTTTTCACTAACATTCATTTCTCCTCATAATATCCCACTACGTCTCGTCACAAAATTTAACTAAAAAAGAGTCCTTGTTCTTTAGAAATCTAATAGAATTCTTTAGAAACTTTAGAAATCCTTGTATCACACCCTTAACTTGGCGTGATAAATTAAATTTTGATTAATTGATTGACTTCTTAAACTCTGTTTGATATTAAATTAAACATTTTTGGACTCTCTGAAATTATTGCCGGAAATAAATAGTTGACCTTTTGAGTTAAATTTTGTGAATTTTCAAAACTTCAAAACACAAATCAAACCAAAATTCTGAATTTTGTATTGATGTGTTGCAGAAAAACAAAGACTATCCTTAATCGGTTGGTGTTTGTTGGGGAAATTAGATGCTTCCCAAAGAAACAACACCTCCTGTATTGTATCGATTCTTACGGAGGATAACACGCTGTATCTCATGCTGTGTTATTGTGAGGATTTGAGCATAAGACTCAATCCCCTATACTCATAAATGAAACAGTAGACTCCTTACCTGACAATAAATGACCAGGAAGGAGGAGATTGCCGGTGCTAATGGAAAGCACAGGTAAGTTTCGAAGTTGTAGTGAGTTTGAGACAAAGATGTGCTAATGTCCAAAATCAGATCGGGGTACGGATTGCCGAATTGGGCCGATTTTTTTCGGAGTAAACTTGACCACAGATAGTGTCATTATTGACTTCTCTACCACTTAAATTTATAAGAAATTTTTTTAATTTGAACCCATATCTTGCATTTTCACAAATTTTTTTTTAATTTTCACGCAATTTTTTTAGTGTACACAAAATTGTTTAGTTTTTAGGAATTTTTTAGTGTGAACGGATAAAATTGCTTTCAGTAGGTCAAGAATTTTACTGGAGATGAATCGGCCCAAATTTTAACAGGGTTGGCACCATAGGCGCCATACCCATTAACACATGACTGGATTGAGGACAATATTCCTCAGATGATCATGACAGAATCATGACAGATTGAGGATGTGGTGCAGCTACTCGAAGACTACCATATTTGGGGCAGCAAAAACCGGTCACCTGACCTTGGATCAAATTTTATCCACGGTCAGGAACAAATTAAAACGTCATGATGTGAATCAAACCCACGTTGCCAATAATAATAGGATCTTGGATTTCAGTGTATGTAGAGATGTTGTGAGTAGCATATCAGAAAAGTATGCAGGATATCGTATATCCGGGTTTCATGATTGCCGGATATCCGCGGCGGATATCCGGCATGCTTGCTTGATTAAGCTCGTATTGCAAATAATTTTTAATAAAACAAAATGAGTTTTGACTCATTTCACTCGAACGTGCAGGAATCAATTTTTAAACTCTAATACATTTAATATATTCTCCAATATATTAAATCTAATAAAATTATTGATTCAGTTCTTAGGATTTCTGGAAAAATTGTCTAAAAAATTATCCGCGCGGATAACTATAAATATCCGGTATCCGGCTGATAGTCTATTCGGCAGAATTTTAGGCGCTGAATATCCGCAACATCTCTAATTGTATTAAATTCATTTGGGTCGACAAGTAAATATTTTGACAGTGGCAACTCTGCATAGAATTTTAGGGTGCCCCGAATTAGAGGCATAGATGGAGTGATTGGGTTATCTATGAATTAAACTTGATCCATAGATGAAGTAATATGAAAATTGCATCTATTTATCACTACAAGTGGACGAATATTTTGGAAACATTTCACTTATTTCTGCAAAATCAATCCTACGAAGCTACCATCTTTAAAACGACTCGATAAGCTTTTTATGGACAGTCTTCTGTAGCTTTTTTCACCGCTCGACATGACTCTATAGCATACCAGAGACATTGTTTTACACAGTAGGTTCCTAGCTTCGTCAATCTTGGACAAACTAAATATTTTTATGCAAGATGGTGCCTAACGCAATGTATTACTTTAGACTTTGCTAGCAAATAAGTTTACAATGACTTCGCAATGTTACTCTCCGAGACTAAATCAGATGGAGAACCTTCGAGGAACACTGTTTCGTGCGCCTTACTCCCATCCGAAACAGTTTCAATAGATTAAACTACTTTAAACAGCGGTGAAATGGAGAATGTTGCTCGGGATGTTTGTACTTTAACTTGTACAAAGAATTTGGTAAGAACATTATTGACACGTTAGTTTGGTGAGAGTGCCTGGTAACTTTTACCCTTCGAATTTTTTGATTCATTCTGCATGAAAACAATTAAATTGTGCTACGCCTAAAGATTTGCACCAACTTTCTCCAGCCTTTTACATGTAACAATTGTAAGAATTAAATTTTGAAATTTTCGAAACATTTGCTAGACGCTTGTCACATAATTATTAATAGTGTTACGATATGTTGCTATTTAAGAATTAGTTGCAAAAGGAACCCTGCGCTTAAGACCTTGAACCAAACTGTAGTTTCAAAAATATCATGGAAAAGTGGAGTGTCACAATTGGAACTTTTACGATCACCTGAACAATCTATCCAACAATCAACCTATCAAACTTTACATACTTTTGGGTATAGTTATTGATTGGTGTTCAAGATAAATTTGAATTTGGAAATCGTTTTTTTCTACGGAGCCCCTATGTTTCTTGACTAAATTCGATTTATATCTATATATATATCTATATTTATATTATAGATACTTAAGTTACTTTAAATTAATGAACCAATCAGATCTCGTTAATATATCTGCAACCTTCGGTGAATTGTTGTCATAAAGCAAGAAATAAATATCTAAATTCCAACATTGATAGTTTCCATTGTCAATTCGCCAGTCGGACAAGTTCTCAACAGTGTCAACTTGAGAAGTCAAGCATAAAACTAGTTAAACCGAATGCAGAAATCTTTATCCATCAATTGATCAAAAATCAAACCAAGCCATAAAAATTGTGACTTACAATACAACCAGAATGTTTTAGACTGTATTCATGTTAATGCTTATGGTATGACTAAAAGAACTTCCAATTTTCATAATACTAGCATGAACCTTATCCCAAAAACTATAAAAAATTTCTACATTAGATGAAGCAATATCTACGCAATTCTAGCAGTTGATTTCAATAGCATTATTATAAATTATCAAATTTAGGCAATCTTAAATTAGCTGCTACTCTTGCTAATGTCATTGAAAAAAAATAGTTACCTTTACCTCCTTATCTGGATGTAGGTTTAGTGATAGGCACCTGCAAATTCAAGTTTCTCTAGTCAGTATTTAAAAGCAAATATTCATTGTTTCAGTCATTTCCAGTAAATACTCACCATTGATGAGAATAATGAAAAGGTGCAATAGTATATTTAGTAATCCATAAGCAATTAAAATTAAGCTGAAAAATATACATAAAAAAAAGATTAAATTTGCAAAATATTTAACTAATGAAGCAGGCGGTCATCAACCTTTTAGTATGGAAGTTTGTTGTACTCCACACCTGTTATTGCCATTAACTTCAAAATTTTAATAATAACTTTTTAATAATATATTAGTCGAACGAGACTGAGAAAACAAGAAATGTTTGCTGTCGGAAAGTGCTAATGTCTAACGTTTTCAAAGGGCGAACTCCAACTTGGTAACAAAGTATATAGCACGACTTGATAAATATCGCAATTTGAACNACAAGAAATGTTTGCTGTCGGAAAGTGCTAATGTCTAACGTTTTCAAAGGGCGAACTCCAACTTGGTAACAAAGTATATAGCACGACTTGATAAATATTGCAATTTGAACTCGGCTATACACTCTTCACCTAANAACTTGGTAACAAAGTATATAGCACGACTTGATAAATATTGCAATTTGAACTCGGCTATACACTCTTCACCTAATCACACCAAAATTTATTTTTACCGATAAAACACCTTAACTCTTGAAGCATAAGCATGATAAATACCGCACACCATTTTCAAAGCCACCAACCTACTCACCGATCAAAAACTTTTCACCGACCACCCTCCTAAGTCTTCGATGTTGCTAGATTACACGAACATATTAACCTAAGTTTTACCNAAACTTTTCACCGACCACCCTCCTAAGTCTTCGATGTTGCTAGATTACACGAACATATTAACCTAAGTTTTACCACTGACCACCGATCTGTCTGCAGTGTTGTCACATCCCGCAAACCTAAGAGCCTAAGCCTTCTCACCAATCCCTTACTTAGGTCTGAGTCTTTGCAACATCCCGCAAACCTGTCTAAACATTTTTATACCTNCCTTCTCACCAATCCCTTACTTAGGTCTGAGTCTTTGCAACATCCCGCAAACCTGTCTAAACATTTTTATACCTGCCATAACCTATGACCCTAAGTTTTTCCACCAAACACCGACCTAGGTAAGCAATGTTGTCACTTTTCACTAACCCTATGAACACAAGTTTTTCCACCGACCACCGACCTAAGTATGCAGTGTTGCAATATCGCATGAACCTAGAAACCAAAGTTATTTCACATAAGGTTACAGATATTCCAACTATACAAATTTGAACTTGCCTTGATGTGTATTATCTTATGAACTTAAAATTTGCAATGCCTGCCGTCCAACGGAGAGAGGAGCCCGCCCGACCACTGCTAGTCAAACAACCATCTATAATTATCCATGAAGGATTATTTAATAGCAGACAAATTTACAGATGAAATCCAAAAATTGAAAAATTTCNATCTATAATTATCCATGAAGGATTATTTAATAGCAGACAAATTTACAGATGAAATCCAAAAATTGAAAAATTTCACCACAGACGACAGACCATGTGCACCCAATGCCTCAATACCCTAAGTCTTCACATACCACCATGTTGCAANTTTCACCACAGACGACAGACCATGTGCACCCAATGCCTCAATACCCTAAGTCTTCACATACCACCATGTTGCAATCTTTCTATAATTAATTGAAAAAATCCTACCACAGATAACTTCCGATTATCCACCTACTACAAATAACTTCGATTATCCACCTACCACAGATCACGTAGTAGTTTACAGACTTTTGAGATTTGAAAGTGGTTGGTGGTACTTGTCATTTTGTGAGAAACGTTGAGTAATTAATTAAAACCGTATTATCTCTTTTGGGTGAAATCAAATACACACCGTTTATGGCAAAATGACAACATGTGGTTGGTGACCCGTAGGGCGATGTATTTCGATTCCTCAATAGCATTACTAAAAACATGATTGTGTATCTACTACCTTTAATCAACGACGTCTGGGCTAAACTAAAAACGCTAGCCACAACCCTTTAACGGTTTTAAAGTCAGGTTTCTTGCAACTTCTCATCGATGAAGAATACAAATAAAATACCGCATTCGGCCCACCAGAAGGGTTTTATCAATATAAAAATCCTTCCGACTGGCGTCTGTGGAGCTACCGGCCTGATAAGGAAACTAATGCATCTTTCATTGACGACATTATCATATTCAGCATAATTATAGAAGAACACAACTCCAAACTGAAGAAAGTGCAAGGACGCCTTCAAGCGGAAGGCGTAACCCTCCACGCTACCAAATGCCCATTTACATGCAGGGAAACCAATTTCTGTGGATTCTTAGTAGGCAACGGAAAACATCAAAATTGATCCAGAAACTATTCATGGAGCCACTCACTTCCCTACACCTAAAACGGTTAAGTAACTCCAACACGTGGTAGGTCTATTCAAACACTATCATCGACTCATCAAAATTTACTCGACAAAAATGGTAACATTACATAAACTATTCAACAAAACAAAAATTTTGCTGACTAAAAAGCAAGAAGACATGTTACAACTAGTTAAACAACATCACTTCTGAACCAGCACTATTTCAGTAAGGAATAGAAACCATCCACCTAACATACACCTCAACAATTGGCATAGCCTATACACTCTCAAATTCAGAACGGACTTGAGAGATGCATAGCTTTTTTCAGTAGATCATTCACACCCATGGAAGCCAAATGAACCATCACGGAATTAAAACTTTTGGCCATCTTGTACTCATTAATTAAACTAAGCCAATTTACACACGGTCACAAAGTCAAATCTATACCGACCATCACACACTATGTTGGATACTGCGAACCAAATAATGACTAAGTGCTAAATTCGGCCGCCTGGATACCTGTCTGAATACCTCATCGATATAATCCACTACATTAAAGAAAGTCACAACCATGTCCCAAACACTGTCCCAATACCCTGTACCAACCGACATTAAAAAACCTGCACCAACAGACTAAGACGATGACATCATCCAAATCATTACCATCCAAGCGATACAGTTAACCAAAATGGAAATCGCTGAGCTTGATATATCAAAAAATAAGGTAGCTCATACTGCAAGATCACTATAACATTTACAAGAAATTTACACAACACTAACAATGGACATTCTCCGATCATCACATGATGAAACAGTTAGCNTATAACATTTACAAGAAATTTACACAACACTAACAATGGACATTCTCCGATCATCACATGATGAAACAGTTAGCGGAGATCTGGAATTCCAACGTACAAACAATAAAACAACTCTATTGTTGGAAGAAAATGAAAAATGACGTCTTTACATACATCCATATTCATCACAATTGCCAAAGCAGGAAAAATTCTAAAAGGATCAATTTGGACTAATTTAATTCAGCAAAGTCACAGAAGAGTCATTCGCTTACGTCCAAATCGACGTGCTGTTAGTCGGCACAGTCATCTGTTATCTCACAAAATGAATCGAATCGAGCGCCTTCAAGGAAACAACTAGGACATCGCTAAATTTAGTATCCAACAAATCATCTGTCGTCATTAATTTCCCAGAATCATCCAAGCAGATAAAACAACTTTACTCATCGATCTCTTCAAGTTAATCAACAACTTTATGGGAATCAACCATAGAATCAGCACAGCATATCACCCGGTATCCAAAGGTTTACTTGAACGATCCGCGGGACACTCACCGATTTCATGATTATTTACACCAGTAGCAACCAAAGGGATTGGGACAAATTACTACCACATATAGTATTCGCCTCCAACACCTCCAATAAAAAAACCATTGAAATGATTCCCTTCTTCCTCATGTACGAAAAAAAGACACCCCCACTGGAAGCACAAATTCCGACCACTCAGCACTTCATAACACTCGATGATAAGAGCACAAGGCTCAAAGAAGCCAGGTTACTCGCTATAAATTTTATTGGAAAAGAACAGGCTACCTATGCCGAATAGACTGAATCACGAATTTCAACCATGAAATTTAGTGATGATCAAGAAATTCATCAAAAAGGTAGATCTGTCTTCAAAACTATCTTCACATCTTCATAGAACATACACCGTCCTACAAGAAATTTAAGAGTAAACTACTTGTCAAGGTCATACAAACCAAACATTGTAACAAAGAAACAGTCCCCACCAACAAAATGAAACCATACTCAGCGAGACTCGGCGGAACGGATACATCAATTTGATTACTCAACGAAAACGACTACGATCAAACTGTGGGAACAGAAGATCACTCTGAATTAACAAATCAGGGTTCAGCAATTGAGTGTTCTCACGCAAAACGAACATGAACAAGCACACATCAAAACGAATGCACAAATCCAATGAATATTTAACTCTCTATCTTCCAGTTCTATAAATACGCCTTTACAAGAAGCCTTAAAGCATCAGTCTCACTACAACCTAAGCGAAAGAATATCAATGTACTATAATATATAATCTACAAAATGGCAATATCAGTTACTAATATGAATCCTTCATAATCCAGACCATTGAACATTGAAAATAATCTGGACAACTTCCAAAATGGATTCATCAGTGTACGTCATGCCGTTATTGAGCAATGGGACGTGCTAGTGAAACCCATCCGAAATAAAACCGACAAGAACGTTTGGTAAGGTATTCGTTTCTGGTCGTGTACACAGACTGGGACGAAACTGGGTTACACCATTCTCGGCTTACTAGAGACGGGGAGAAGGTTGTAAGGATTGTTAGTGATTGTTAGGGGCACGAGCAAGTTCTGCAGGTGCACAATTATNGGGGAGAAGGTTGTAAGGATTGTTAGTGATTGTTAGGGGCACGAGCAAGTTCTGCAGGTGCACAATTATTTTTTATTTAATTTATTTATTGACAATTACTCTTAGGCCTAGTCAACTGGTTGCTTAATTAAAAGATTTAAAGTGCAGAATAGTTTCTATTTATTTTCCTTTCCTTGTTCATACAAGACTTTAGACTCACAAATTTTTCCCTTCAGATGAATTTAAAAACGTGTCTGATAGTATTTGTGTTTTGTNTACAAGACTTTAGACTCACAAATTTTTCCCTTCAGATGAATTTAAAAACGTGTCTGATAGTATTTGTGTTTTGCAAATAAAGTGCGGAATGTTTATTGTTAGCTTGTTGTTAATTGGCTCATTGTTTTAGTCTGTAGAAGAAAGATTTGTGAACAGTTTTATTGAGTGAAGAAAAACACTCCTTAGGGAAACTGTAAGGTTTTGGATATTTGTATGTAAGATGACAAAGAGAGTATCATACCGAGCTAAGACATTTAGCTATTAGCTATTTAAAAGATGATGGAAAACCTCATAAAAAAAGAAAAAACTTACAAAATCAGCCTAAACCAGTAAATCTCTACACAAGTGTTCCACACTTGTATAAACCTGGCGCCTGAACAAGATAAGCTAAACGCCTGAGATTAAATTAGCGAGTCACTTTTCAAACATATTGTGACTTACAAAGTTCTTGTCCAATTGCGTTTTGTGAGAGGGAGAAAGTTTAGAATAAATTACAAAAACTCTTCTCTTTTTTTTTGCTCTTCGTTTATTCACTCTCTGAAGTTTGAGCCACCTATTTAAGGGCTCGAGTTCCCTCTTCTGACCTGTCCCTTCTGGACAGACATCTGTTAGTCAAGTTTCTCACGACCTAGAAACTTCTTAGATTAAGAGCTATTAAATTTTATGCTTTTCAATATTCACCTTTTCAAGGTTATGGTCCGTTCAAGTCCCATTAGAACTAAACTTACAGATAAGGAGACTTTCTGTGTATGGTCCCTGATTCCACACTCTTTGCTTAAATAGTGAAGAAGTAGTTTTAGATAAGTCAGTCACTACTTACATGTTCCCATTAAAACTTGAAATAAAGCTTGGCTCAAAAACAATTTTTAATACTCATTAAACATTTGACTCAAAGTGAAGCAATAAGTATCGGTAAAAATTGTAAGTGTAATGAATGTACGAAATTTTTGACCAAAATTTCTCTTTTCAACTTGTTAGTTTGGGAGTATGCGAATCCAGTTGCATTGTTCTCACACCATAACGCATTATCTATTTAAAATAAGTATAAAATGGATTCTTCGACAAATTGTCAAAATGACCAACAGAGAACCCTTCAAGAGAAACTAAAGGGTCAGGCAGTTAAAAATTGCTCATTAGACAAAGTCAAAGACTATGCATCACGATTAGGTAATTAAATTAAAAAAAAAAGCCTTCGCCCATGTCCTGAAACTAGCTGACATCCAAAACCAGAGCAAGTGTGGAGAACGATGTATTAGTGTCATTTGGTGTGTGGCATCTCCGAAGTCTCAGTCACACTACATGAAACATTCCTTTTACTTCCATAATGCAAAGGCTCCAGAAAAACCCATTGGGAACTACTTATCCATTACTGAATACCTCGAAAATTAGATCTCAAAGATTCCTATCGCGGTTTGAAAAGTTTAGCGCATAGTTTACCATTATTGATACATTCACGCACCGTGGGGTAGTTCTGCTGTTCCAAGTAAACTAAGATTGCTGCATCCTTGATGTACTGAACCAGATTCTGGAAAATTCAGTCAAAAATTTGACCCCTAATGTGGAGAGCAAAGTTTTGAGATACCATGCTATTTATTTCTTCGGACACTTAACTAAAATCGGTTCATGTCTCGAAGATTTAAAAGGTCGGACGGGCTGACCAGAACAACCAAGTCAAACATACCCTTAAAGACCCTACATGCAAGTCCAATGGTTATTTTTTTATTTGTTTTACTGAAAAAGTGACTACATCATCGGATTTCATATTCATTCAGCTGAATTTAGAAAAAAGTGTATGAAGATGGAATGTCAAGGTCGTGGCTAAAACACTGAATTCGGCAAATCCGTAAAGGTTATATTAAATGAACAAGAATTATCGTCAAAAAGTCTATTTAAAAAAGGTTGTTTAAAATGGTTGTTTAACGTGCGTTAATATATATCTATTTACCCAACAAATTTTACCGATCAAATATTTCCTTATGAAAACTTCATTTTAAGCGTAAATTATGATGGGAAAACCTATGTGATTTTAATTGAAATTTGCAGGAAGATACAAATTAATTCAATTTACCGAGGCTGTTGAATTTCTTACCTTTTTTGTAAATAAATCTATTAATTGAAATTGAGCGATCCTTAATTTTACTAAATTAATGACAACAAAATGTAAGTGGCACTTTACAGTTCGCCGGTTGCAATTGATATGAATTTATTAAAGAGTGGACGTAGCCTCAGGACAAGCCTGTCATCTATGCATGCTTGTATCTGGAATTGCCAGGACAGGATAAAAAGAGAGTGCTATTGGCAGCAACTAAATGAATGTCACATTGAATATTTTTTTGTAATCATTTAAAAACTTAATTATGTTTTTGTTGGAAGTTTTCGATGGGGCTCATTATTGTACTGTTATATATTTTATATAATAACAGTTTATATATAATATATTTTAACGGTTAATAACAAGAAATTGTAACAAGCCAAAATCAAAATTTTTAGCAAACAAGTAATTCTTACCAAACTTTAAAATTATAATTTTCGTGCTCAGCATAAAATTTCAGTTAAATTGTACATAATAAATTATTGAGTAGGACCCGTGGTAAGCGCATGTATTCTGGTTACTCTGAGTCAAATTTCTTAACATATGACGTGATCGTACTTTAAATGCAGGCTGTTTTTGGACCCTCCGGTGTACACTAGTCGTTCCAGATGTACAAATGGATAGTCAACTAGTGGGATTCTGCACTTTTGATACAAAATTAATGCTTTCAATTTGGAGAAAGTGAATTGCATTTTGCATAATGCGATGATACCTTCTAGGGTTGCGAATGACTCTGACTCAGTGACTCTGACTCTGACTCATCGATTTCTCGGAGTCACTGGTTTTGGGTGACTCTGACTCAATAGAGAAATGGGAGTCACTGAGTCGTGACTCTGAGTCACCTGACTCATGACTCTGTGCCTTTCCAAAGTGACTCTGAGTTTACTCAGTAGGAAGAGTCATGACTCCCAAGCACCAAAGCGTTACTGCTTACATCTTGCCTTTTTTGCACTAAAAAATTCTTTTGAACTCCCGCAACACAACAAATCTGAGAGTGGGTGTTTGCTGCCGCGCGGCTCGTGTTAGTTTGAAGCACATTTGTAACTTACACCACTACACATGAAAATCGAACTCAGATTTTAATAAAAATTTAAACTCAACGCTTCTAAAAATTCCAACTCACAATCAGAATCGAAGTAGACAGCCATTTGAAATAGAAATGTAAGTCGAATCCATATTTTTAAATAGTTTAGGCCTAAATCTATGATTTTAAGTTTCTCAAAATCGAATTCCGTAACATTTCAGGCCATCGAAATTGAAATATACTAATAGATCTGGAAATAAGTTTCAAGCTAGTATAATAAAACAGAGTCTTCTTAAGCTAGACAAAGTTTTAGACTTTGAAAAAAAATTAAAATTCATAATTTTAAGGTGCTCGAATTCGAAATCCGTTATTCACAGAAGATCCAAATCCAAATTTATTTAAACTTTTCAGTCGAAATTGAAATCGAAGTTTAAGTTTCGGTACAAACTGTAAGCTAAATCGAAATTCAACGTTAATTATTATAAATCGAAACCCAAAATTATTCAGTCATTCGAAATTTTGAATTTAGATGTCAAGCTAATTTAGAAGTGCACTGTTTGATAATTAGGCAGTAATAAAATGAATTAATTGAACAAAGTCAATAAAATAACAAAAGCTCAAACCATTCCGATGTGTCCAATCATCGATTATTTTGATAGAGTTGACACAAAGGATCAGTATAAATATTGCAGGTAAGGTTATTTAATTTTAAATCGGATCAAAAATAAAGCAAAATTTCAAAAATTTATTTAAGAGTCTTTAACCGTAAAGAGCAGGTCACTTAGCGTCTTTCTATCACTCATTTTGAGCTTTGAATACGCATTATGCTCATTTTACTGTAAAAAAAATATAAAATTTCTGTGAATCTGAGTCACTGAGTCATGACTCAGAGTCACAGAGTCATGACTCAGAGTCACAGAGTCATGACTCTGAGTCACCTGACTCTGACTCAAGCTTTAGGATTGATTCTATAAAAGTCACTGAGTCAGGTTCACTGAGTCATTAAAATTCATGACTCTGACTCAGCGTGAAAATGGGAGTCAGTGAGTCATGACTCTGAGTCACCTGACTCTGAAGAAAGTGGGAGTCATTCGGAACCCTACCTTAAACAATCAATTTTCATCGGGTTGATTTGCCTGGATGAAAGGAAGGAACCGGTTGTGTAAACACTTGATTTTGTAAAGAATTTGTTTGATTGCGGGTTGGATTGTAAGAAGAAAGTGCGAGACATCCCTTTTAGTGAAAGTGTAATCCAAATCATTATCTTCTACAATTTTATTTTGAAGTTTAGTTTCAAGTTACTCCAGTTAACAAGTTGGAGGAATTTTTTAGTTTGGGGGATCACATTTATGGTACTCGGGCATCTAAGACTTTCTCGGGGTAAAATAATGCTCGTCATTGATCACCAAATCAGTTCTGAACGACTTACGATACAATTTATTGATAGTTCACTTTATTAAATTTGCTCATCTCTGTACTCAGGTGACTGACTTTTTCATAGCATTTAATAACAGTCTTTCTTTAACGTTTGGGAAATGAATGATTAAGGACAATAAAATTTTGAGACAACAGTGTGTTGACTGACTATGCAATTGCGATCGAAGAGTGCTTTCATTCTCTGGCTGTTGATTTTGTTCATTATTATTTGATTCCTTCCACGGCGGGCTTTTTCCCCCTTATATCGATACATCATCTCTATAAATTTTTCAGTGGTGTTCCTTCAAGTGCGAAGTGTTTCACAACTTTTGTTTTAGATGGCTCCGGACACGTCGTTCCACCCGTTTTCAAAAATTGTTGTTTTGAACTTGACTTGTAATTAAAAGAGGATTTGCCAAGGCAAGTCGCAGTTTACTTTTAGCAGAAAATCACAAGGAACAAGAAAATTTTGCATCCAAAATCAAAATGGGTAACTAAGTTTACGTAAAATCTCAATTTTAGTTAGTGGCAAATATCGGATATAACAAGTATTTGGAATAATAAACTTATAGTCACTAATATTATTTCAGATTCATTCAAATTAATTAGGTTCTCATTACAATTACTTGAGCAGTCATCCGAATTAATTATTATATANCAAAAATTGTTGTTTTGAACTTGACTTGTAATTAAAAGAGGATTTGCCAAGGCAAGTCGCAGTTTACTTTTAGCAGAAAATCACAAGGAACAAGAAAATTTTGCATCCAAAATCAAAATGGGTAACTAAGTTTACGTAAAATCTCAATTTTAGTTAGTGGCAAATATCGGCTATAACAAGTATTTGGAATAATAAACTTATAGTCACTAATATTATTTCAGATTCATTCAAATTAATTAGGTTTTCATTACAATTACTTGAGCAGTCATCCGAATTAATTATTATACATCGTGTTTAACTATAATATTTTCGCTATTTGGAAGTCAATAACTTACGTTTTGAGTGTGATGCTTTTGCTGTGTATAGCTCACGTTGAAGCTGGAAAGCTAGTACCTCCAACAATTTTTTGACGTTGTAAGATAACTTTTACTAAGGNACAAGGAACAAGAAAATTTTGCATCCAAAATCAAAATGGGTAACTAAGTTTACGTAAAATCTCAATTTTAGTTAGTGGCAAATATCGGCTATAACAAGTATTTGGAATAATAAACTTATAGTCACTAATATTATTTCAGATTCATTCAAATTAATTAGGTTTTCATTACAATTACTTGAGCAGTCATCCGAATTAATTATTATACATCGTGTTTAACTATAATATTTTCGCTATTTGGAAGTCAATAACTTACGTTTTGAGTGTGATGCTTTTGCTGTGTATAGCTCACGTTGAAGCTGGAAAGCTAGTACCTCGAACAATTTTTTGACGTTGTAAGATAACTTTTACTAAGGGCATAGTTTGGTCGAAATTCGACTCACTATTTTAGCATTATCTTGGCATTGAAGTTAACAAGTATTGTTTTCACTCAATGAACATTAAGTTATTGAAATTTTAAAAAATTACCAGAGCAGTGTAAACCTACCCTAGTTAAGAATTCTGGTCAGTTTTAATCACTACAATTTCTCACAATTTTTCAGAAGTTTTTATGTCAATTTGAAATTAAACTAATTAGTAACACTTTACATTGGAAAACGTGTGTGACTTAGCAGCGATAATGCTTCCAACATTAATAACGTGAGGTGTGACTCTGACTCTCAAATTACTTTCAATGCGTGTTCAAATATTAAACTCTGACTCTCAAGTTACGTGTTAAACTAATTGATGAAGGTACTAATTGCTTTAGTAATAGCATAATCACTTACAATGACCTCCACCTTGTGTTAGTCCATTAGCTTTTTAAGAGGTCCCATTACCTACTGAACTATACTGGTTGACCCAACTCGTCTTCAACTGCTTCATATTTCATCTCTCTTATACCTAAGACTACAGAGGGTTATTTTTGTTTTATTTGGCCAGCTAATCTTCATTGTATCCACCCTCCCGCGCGGATTAAAATTTTGAAATTTTTAACTCTCACTTTTAAACACATTTTACGTCCAGCAGAATTGTCAGTTTTTGTCCAGCGGGTAAAATACCAAAAAAAATAGACTTGGATGTTGAGAATCGGGTTCGAGAGTTTTCCAGGGGCAGATTTTCAGCGCGAGACACCGTGCGTAAGTTGGAAAAGATGGGGACATTTCAAAGTACACAGTGTCCAACATACTGAATTCAATGGGAAACGGGCGAAATCACAAGCAAGTTGGACTTTCTTCCCTAACAATTCAGCATAAACAACAAGTCCGTAAAATTCAATCAAAACATCGGATTCGTATAATTGACATTCTAACTGATAGAGAAATTCTACCGAGCCAGAATCAAATTGAAAAAAAATTGAACATCTCAAAGTACACTGTGTGAAAGACCCTGCATCAAGATTTTAACAAAAAAATTAAAAGTAAGCCCCTAGTACATGCGCTGAAGCAAACCCTAATCAAAAATCGGAAGAGAAACTGCCGAAAGCTATATAAGGTCATATGTCCGAATATGCAGGAATAATTGACGAAGTACACTTCTTTCTTCAAGACTCCCAAAGTATCAGAAGAATTTACTACACCAGTTTATCGAAACGAGACCCTGAATATTAGTGTCACAAGAAAGAAAAGTTTGGTGACAGATTCATGGTTCTTGGTGCTGACTGGTCGGGGGACTGTGCCGTTGATCAAAGTTCCAAAAATAGTCAAGACAAACTCTGACTACTATATTGAACATGTTTTGAAACCTTTACTTAAAGAATCTGTGGTTTCATTGAACCCTGGCGAGTTGAACTAAGTGTTTGTCCATTACGACACAGTTTCATCGCATACTTCAAAAAAAAAACCACGGCTTACGCAGTAGATTTGAAGACGAGACTTGGAATGACTATCATTCCGAAATCAGACATATCTGTAAAAAGGCCTGACACTAGTTCCATGGACTTTTTCGGTTTCGGATTCCTCGAACGGAGGCTAAATTTGCAAAGAGCAAGAACCATGGCTGGAGTTTGGAAAATACTACAACAGGAATGGAATAATGTTTTCCAGAAAATGGATGTAAATGTTTACGATTCATGAAAACGACGCTTATTTTTAGTTAAAGAATCGCATGGACAACACATTGAGCACACAAAAAAAAATTCACCGACAAAAATTGTTCGTGTNTTAAAGAATCGCATGGACAACACATTGAGCACACAAAAAAAAATTCACCGACAAAAATTGTTCGTGTAGGATTGTTTTTTGTCTGGCCAAATAAAACAAAAATAACCCTCTGTACACAATACACTTCTGCTCATTTGCAATAATGTCCCACCATAAGAAATTCATGAATTCAGAATTAACTCCAATTTGAAAATAATAATAAAATATCTTCAGAAATATATACATGTGAGTTGTGTGGGGTGGGTAGCCAGATGGTAAGCCAATTTAGAGATGATAAAGATGATTACCCGAAAAGATAGAAGAA
>NIPM01000487.1:0-115567 GCA_002738285.1 Holacanthella duospinosa
TTTTCTCTAAATTTTGACAAAATTTTTATACAAAACACCATAAAGTTAAACTAGATATTTCATGAAAGCTAGAGATTTTACATGTGCGGTATCAAAATGCTATATAGTTTACATAGCTTAATACATAGGTAGTTTACATTTTACATGAAAACAAAATTGTTTTAGAAATCCTATTAAAATGATTCAACCTTTACCTGGTAGACTTGGAAATTCGAATATTGTAATGAAAAACAATAATTTTGAGAAATAGAAAAGCAACAAAAATTTGGAATGCAGAGGATACGAAGGGAATTGTAAAATGACCTTTGGTTTCTTTGTAATGCTCTTCACTTAAATTTTATCAATTGTTATTACAATTATCAAATTTGTTTATAAATTGTCAAAAATTTCTTTCGAGAATACAAATAAATCACTCCAGGCCTTGTCAGAAAGTAATTAACTGGACGAAGAGTATAAAATTGTAGTAGCTGATCATATTTTGAATCCAAATTATGAAAAAAAATAATTTTTAGGAAAAACGATCAATTCCATAAATGTTTTTATTCAAATTCGGAAGTGTGAAAAATAATTTCATAATAATTACATAAAATGTACCTATTATTAAATAATTTAATTTATTTCTTCTTTCAAACAGGAAAGTTATGCTCTTTTTGGAGACAATAATGACCCTGATCTTTGGGAGAAGATTTACACTCTGAAAGTGAGTTCCTCCTCCACTGACAAGGTATACAAAATTGATGGAGAGATCAGGGCAATTGCTCTAACACAATACATTCTACCATCATTTAACTTGGAGGAACGGATTTCTCCTCTTGATAAGAATAAGCCACTGAATATATATGAGATAAAGCCTGGAAATGTGACCAATGTTAATTGGGATGGTTTACCAGATCCAATATTAGTAATCCGACACTCAGAACTTAAGACCGAGGGCAACGAATTATATTACACTCTCAAGAACAATTCATTCGATATTGAAAAATGCAGAGACAAAGTAAGTATTTATTCAAAGGAACCAACTCTGAACTACTTCAGAGATGGACATTGAGAATAGAAAGATGAATTGTAACAATTTAAAATAAAAATATAAAATTTTCAAAAATAACCAACCACATAAAGTGATTCTATAGGAAAATTTTTTATTACTCGCATCCATCATCAACCAGGAAATTCTTAAAATGCGACAATTTCATTTTGCATTAAACAGTTCAATGTAGTGTTGTTATTTTTAGTGTCAGTTTCAAATTGTGCATGATTGGTCAATAGTAAGAAATTTATTATAAAACATTAAATAATCCTTTCAAACTAATAATGCTAATACTCACAATAAATTTCCCGAGAATTTTTGATTTTTGATTTGCCTAATTTCAAAATATGTATAATATTTTACATATTACATTTAAAAGAATTTATAAACTTTGAGTTTATCAAATATAAATTGATTATTTGATGTCAAACATTTAATATACTTTCATCAGTAAACATGACATTGAAACATTGACATGAATTTGAATTAATTTATTGCTAATAATTATTTTCTTTTTAATTTTTACAGAATTTCGAGATAGATATTGGATGCGATAGGGAGACGCTGTATTTTGTTCCATGTAAAATAGAAAAAAGAGAAACAAATGACAAGACGTAAGTGACGGAAGGATACATACAGTACAATTTAATATTAAAGTTTACACCATTGTTGCTTGATTACAGGAAGGAAGAAAAGAGTTTAGGAGACATCAATATTGTAATTAAAGTTGACACTCCGGTCACACTTAGGAGTATGGAGATGGTGAGACGGATTGTTTTCGACCATTACAGACATAAAAACGTGTATTTATGTGATCGAACTGAAAATAATATGTGGAAAATTCCTTCTGATGCTGAAAACAAAGTGATTGCAGAATTTAATAGTTACACAATTGAGGTAAAATAATAATTCAACTTGTACTAGATCTATTGTTTTAATTGCCTACATTTAATTTAGTAATGTTTTCAAAATTTCCGGTTATTAATAAAATAACAAAAATCTGGCCTCATAATGCTCGAGAGCTTTTCAGAGCTAAATGTCTTCCATGATTTATTAAGTATAGTAAACTTATTAAATTACCCTAAAGTCGCGTGGATAAGACGCGTCTTATCAAAGATTTTTTGGAGGAATAATTTAGAGGCGTCTTATACTCGAGGGTGTCTAATGTTAAGTTTATTTTATCGCTAAAGAAAGCAACTATAAAATTTATTCTAAATCTTGACTATCAGTGTCCTAACTTACTAACTGTGTAGGATTTTCTAGTCTGTTTTTTTTTTTTTTTTGGTTCATTTTCAGTAGAATTTAAAAACAACACTATATCTTACAATGAACGTTGCAGCAAAATTTGGGGCGTCTCTTCAGCGAGGTGCGTCTTATGATGCAAATAAATTTAAGCGGGAAAAATCGCGTCTTATGGACGAGGGCGTCATATCCATGAGGGCGTCTTATCCACGCGACTTTAGGGTAAGTTATAATTAATAAGTCAAAAGTAAGATAAAGAATTTTGGAAATGAAATTCAAAATTCAAATTGTACTCGTATGTTACTTCCACCAAAAAGAGACAATCAAAACTTATTCATGGTGACAGTCTTTTGCATCTCTTTTTCTATGCTCCACCGTAGCCTTTTTCGGTGAAAGAATTCTGATTGGAATACTGTAGTGACATATCTTAGCTAATTATGAAAGTGTGGTGTAGTGAAAATTTAAAAAAATTGCGTTAGTTTAAACTTTTCAGAGAGTTTTTTTTTTGAAAATACAGACAATGTATCTGTCTATTCTTGAAAAATTTTAAAACTCCAAAAAATTGTTCTAAAACTTGATGAACAATGTAATCAAATTGTGTGATTAATTGACAAAACTAAAAGACAAAAGTAATTCCGACTGCAGAGTTCCGTAACACGATTGCAAAGTTAGACACTGGAACTGTTGGACTCATTGTAAGTTTTTAAGCTTTTGTCAATCTATAGACTAGAAGTACTAGATTGACTTTCCAATAAAAATTATTAATTTATCAAATTTTGAATAAATTATTCGAATTTCACAATTACCACACAAAAGTCATCAAATGTGTGGCAATTGTGAAATTTTAACAATGCTTTGGGCATGAGCTCAACCACTATAATTTTATCCTCAAAATTCTCGAGAATCCAACGGACGAAAGACATAGTAAGAGATAGGGTTCTAAAATAATTCAACCATTAACTTCTGGAACCTCCCATAAATAGCCAAAAAAACGAATCTTGTTCTAATTTTCACTATTAACGTCAGTCTGATGTCCTCTACCATCTAATATATAAATTTGACTTGGAATGATCCTTAACTAATGTTATCGAACTTTTCACAATTTCCACACCTTGTTTTCACAATTAACACACTTTTGTTGCCAATTGTGAAAAGTAGTTTCACGAATGCAAAAGAATCGCTCCAGGCCGTCTAACAGAAGAATTTACCGAATAAAAAACATACAACGATAGAGAATCGTATTTTGAATAAGTATTGTTAAAAAAAATAAAATAAAATGTTAAATTTTAGGAAAAATCTTGATTTCCATATATTTTTTGAGTCAAACTCGTAAGAGTAAAAAAATATTTCACAATTAGCTAAGATGTCTCTATTTTCTTTCCATTCACGAAAATATCCTTCTGTTCATGTTTCCGTTAGCTATGCTTCACTGAGGGACACTAGAATCGAAAACAAACTGCAGATAAAATTTGACGGAATATTCTTCCAATCACTTAAACTTTCCTATGCCTCACAAAAAAAATAGTTTGCTTCAAAGTGAAATGATTCTGCGCATTAAAGTTTGAGGTATGACACGGTTATACTTTTCGAGGAAATTTGTTCCGGTCAAAATTTTCCATTCATACAGGGCTAAAACCCTGTATTTCTCATTTTTT
The DNA here is from genome assembly GCA_002738285.1 of Holacanthella duospinosa. Classification (NCBI taxonomy): domain Eukaryota; kingdom Metazoa; phylum Arthropoda; class Collembola; order Poduromorpha; family Neanuridae; genus Holacanthella; species Holacanthella duospinosa. Next base: position 3,925 of record NIPM01000487.1, read on the forward strand.
GGTCTGGTATACCCACAGATATTTTTTTTTTCCAAAACAGCTTTTCTGAAGAATATTTTTCATTCACCTTTTTTGGTGAAGTATAGTTCAGAACAATATAGTTCAGAATTCCTGATACAAAATATTCCAATTGTGGAAATCTTTCATTGAGAATTTATTCTGTCACGGTGAAGGTGGGCTTTTCAAGAATTATATGAAGATACGACGCAAGAAAATATGGCACAGAGTATTTAACCCCGAAATTATAATTAAAGAAAGCATAGCGCTGAAATTATAGAATGAGAATTGTCGCTGCCAATTGAAATACCAGAATTTCTAATGAAAGTTTCCATGATTGACAGATTACCAAATTGACCCCTTAGTTATTTGTGTTGATCCCTTGGTGGAACATCACTATGCCATGGTAATCCACTGAGTATCTAAGACTGGTCAAGTCGAACAGATCTAAAAAAATTAAATTAGACAAGAAATTGACTTTTGTCATATATGAGCCTAACAGTGTTGCCGGGTTTCAAATGATAAAGTAGGGACAACAATAAACTGAAATGAAATGGTGACGAAAATCCAGAATTCTGGTAATTGTGAACTTGATGCTAAACAAAATAAGATATCCAAGTCCAAAAAAACGAGCGGTGGACCCTTTTTGTCATGTCGAAGTCATTTTCCAAGAATACCAATCATCTGCAACAATAATACAACCGCTCCGATCAAGTAAAAGCCATTTCGAAATTGATAAAAAATTTTCATGGTTGTCTAGTGGATTTTAATTAGCTAGGATTTGAACCTCATCATGTCTCTAGCGTATGTACTAAACTTACCACTAATGGTATTCCGAAAAGAAAGCAACTGACAAGTTGCAAAGTTTTCTGATGAAATTTAAGTTAAGTCGAGAACTCACTCTTATTTGAGTAGTTCTTCGTGAAATGAATTATTGACCAAATTCGTCTAGTTTTTAATTGCACTAATTATTGATTTACCAGGTGTTAAATACGATTCTGGTTCCTCCTGAAGTAGTGTGGTAAATTAAAAACATATCCAGATGATTGAAATTAATATTTAAATTGTCTAATTTCGGTGGTTTTAGTAGGGAGGAAGTCCTCCTCGACATAGAATCAAATGGAGGTGAATATGAATTTTGAAACAATATTTACATGTCGTGACTGATTTTTTTGTCACTTTTTTGGTATGTGGAGAATGGGCATCATAATAGGATTAATATAAAAAACAAAACTTGACTGGATAGTCTATCACAAAGTCAATACACTTGCTACTGAATTTGTAGTAAAAACCCCTAAAGCAATCCAAAACGAACCAGTGAAAGTAGCAATGTTGTCAATTTTTCATTTACACATCTCCCGCATAAAACAAGAGAATGTCCCTCCCAATCAAAAATTTTAATATGAGAGGATATTTGTTCTAAAGTAAGACATGGGAGACGATTACTCATTGTTTGAGGCGAGCAACATTATTTGACAGGGATTTATTTGGGTTGTGGGGGTGGGTAGCGTCAGAGGTAGAGTTAATTAATATTAAAAAGTAAGACTTAGGAAAAGGTAAGTTAATTAATTAAGAACTTTACTTTAAATAATACTTAAAGAAAATAAGAACTTAAATTAAAGAAACAACAAATTAATTTAAGAGAGAGAATAAGAGAGATGCTTCCTCTTCAAGATCTCAAAGGGCAATGACCTCTTTCTTTCTTGTTCTTTTCCTTCTTTACCAATTCGGACAAATTGTAACCCGCAAACAAATTCGTCTCCATGGCATTCCCACAGGGTTTACTTAAAATTTTCTGAAATCTGATTTAGCAGGGCTAAAAAACGTAAGTTGAGAATGAAGAAAATGTTGCAAAATAGTAATTTGAGATAATTTATTACAACAAAAGTTTACATTAATAACTAATTTGACTACAATTAATTATTTACCATGTGTTTTCTTCAAAAAATCTTGGGGACCAGCATTTGAAATTTTAAAGTGTTTATTATAGCAGACCAATTAGAAACGTAGTAGAAAATGACAACAGTCTTACACATCGCACAAACCCTTACGAAACTTTAGGATCAATTTTATAATAGTTATATTCTGGTAAATTTATCATATCGAATGAATTAATTTATTAAATAATAAATCTGTAAGTAGTAAAATCGTTAGAAAATAATTTTAAGCCATTACTAAATATTAAATTACAATAGTTGCGCAAATTTGAATACTCTTTGTACAAGAATAAAAATAAAGAAATGAGAATACCGAATAAACACCAAAAGATATTTTTAAATTAAATGATGTGCTAGTATAGGTAATGTACAAAAATTAATATAGTTCAAGAAAAATTTAGACAAGTGTATGTGAATGTAGCATAACATACATAACAAAAAGGAATATTCACATAACAAAAATTTTGTTAGCATTAACAAATTACATAAATTACCAAGTAGTAATAATATGAGTCAAAAAAAGGAACATTTACTTGCAATACTACTAGCCATACATCTTTGAATTTCTACACGAGCCTCTATACAACCATGGAATCATTTATCCTACTACGTAGCTATGAACAAGTAAATTATACGCAACAAGCAGTTGAAATACTTATCGATCGATATTGTACTAATTTTCCCCCCATGTTTGAACATATCATAAAAGTACAAGCTACCGTAAATGCTCGATGAAGTGATTCACTAAAATTTATCTTTTGCAGTATTCCGATCTAAGTTAGTAATTAATCTATTCACTGCATTTTTCCTAGTCGTTATATTTAAAAAACTAAGTTAACACTACATACTAAACTATTTCAAATTTTGCTACATTTTCTGATTGATAATCAAATCATTCCCTGAACTAAGAAATTTTTTTTATAAATTTGCCTCTACTTTCGAACGTTCTTCCGCAGAAATAAAATAGTGAGAACGAGTCCTGACTGTAGATCCCGAAGTAGAATAAACCTTCACGATTACATCCTTTATTTCTACCCACGATGTGTTGTGCTCCATCTTTCCACTGAATTTGAAAGAAGGACTGTTACCAGGAGAGTCAACAAAATGGACATAAATAAGCCCAGCTTCATCATTTACTTCCATTGTACGCGCTAAATACCATGTGGACAGGTATCGAACGGTTAGCCAATCTCCCTGAGAAACTGCAATGTTCGACTGCTTCTGAATTTTCGTATTTTCTGTTGAGTGAAAAGGAACTTTGTCCATAGATATGCGAAACAAAGATAATGAGCTAGTAGCAATAACGACACGATGACACAAGCGTGTTTGGGGATAAGTGGAGCATGCTTGGAAGCGAGAATCTAGATCAAATTTATTAGATATTTTGACCACGTTGTCGGAAGATATTATATAAAAAAAATTTTATATTTGGCAGTGAATTTGTAGAGTAATTGAAAAGATCTAATGGATCCAATATGTGGCCAGTGTTGATCGCTCTCATGCTTTGGCGCCTAGCAGAAACCTTGATTCTAGCAGATATTCCATCAACAGCTCCTTTACCATGGGATGTTGAAAAGAAGTTCAAATTGGCAGTGACACCAAAATCTTTGAAATAGTAGCGAAGGTTAAAAAATTTTTTGCAATTTTTATATTGTCCTGCACAACCGTCACTCCAGTATTCAATGTGTTTAACTTTTGGATGATCCTCAAGAAACCATTCAAAGAAAGCCTTTTTAAACGCAAAGAATGTTTGGGTGTCATGCGTCCGTTCATTCGAGATTACTGATGAAGATATACATTCAACTTTGTCATTCCTGGTTACCCATGCTGAGAAAGGATGTATGGTAGCTTGACTTGTTTCCCAATGGAAGCTCTGTTGAGCATTTTGAACTAGGAAGCTAAAGTTTTCGCCAAAGTCAAGTTGGATAGTCGCCTTATCTTCCCAGCTTGTGCCGCGGAAATGAAATGATGCGGTAAGAGAACGACAAACTTAGAGAACAGAGAATCAATGAACTCATCGACAGTAGCTTCAATAGTCACCAAATCTCTGTTTTCAGCTTTTGTCCACTGTGAGTAAGTCACAGATTCTGTGATCCTCTTCTCTAATTGTTCCCGCACCAATTTGGAAAATGCAAAGCGTTTTTCCGAATTTGGACGTCTGCAATCTTTGCAAGTTCCAAGCATACATTCATTTCTACGTATGAATATGTCTCCGTCACGATTATCACATATTAGAGAATTAATTAGATGACAACGAAAGTGTACGTCTTTTCCTATGAATTCTAGCATCAAATTGACATTGCCGTGGTAAACGTAGACACAAACATTGTGGACGCCTTTGGCATTTGCTAATACCATTTCCCGTGGTCTGAGTGAACAGAATTTGTATCAAATTTGATACAAATACTCATAACTACCCGATTTATGACAATTAAATACTCTTAAGTAATTAAAATTTACTTTTTACAGTGCACCCATAATTAAAGTTTCCACTACCTAATTTCGAATTATTTCCATTTAGCTAAGGAATTAAAATTCAAACGAAACAGAAATAGAGCAGTTATTAAAGAATAAACTAGAAATGCAAAATTCCGCATTAAAAAAGTAAAGGTTACAATAAATACAGCCAAAAAATTAAAGTGAAAGGGGAGAAAGTGGCCATAATTAAAGTTTCCAGTGGTTTTAATCCTAATATTTCTAGATTTTTAGTAGGAATCTTTAAATTTTTTCGACACATTATAATTAACTAGTAATAATATCTGAATTATATGTAATGCCAATTTTGTCTCTGGCGACAATGGCAATCAAAACGCAATTTAGTGAAGTTGATAAGGGGGAAATTGTTGTTCTTCATTAATTCCGTGACTCAATTTGGCAAATTGCTAGTTTACTAGCAAAAACACATCCCTACATCAATAATTTCTTAAAGAAAAGCGAAAACCCTAGACCCAAATTGAAACCAGGGCCTAAAAAAAGCTTTCACCACAGGACAAGTGTCGGATAATTATCTCTAGTAGCAACAAATCGACTTCTTTAAAAAAATCAAATCAAATTTGAACCTCTCCGTATGTCCGAAACCGTTCAAAAGTTGGTGGAGAAATTCAAATGCATTAAATTTGAAAAAACTCAAGAAACCACCACTTTCTCCAACCCACAGGGAACGTCGATTAGTTTGGGCCAAATAAAAAAATTCCTGGAACAAAGATTGGCGCTCTATCATTTGGAACGACGAAAAGAAGTTCAACCTTGACGATCCTGACTGGTTTGCATTTTATTAGCATGACTTGCGCAAGGAGAAACTCCTATTTTCCAAAGAGTACGCAGGAGAAAGGTTTGTATTGATTTGGGGGATGTTCAGTTTCCATAGCTAATCACCTCTGGCTTCTCGACGCCAAAACACTGTCGAGTATCGAAAGCATATGTTGCTTAAACTGATCCCTCATTTTGGACGCTTTTGGCAAGGTAATGGCGCCTTGATGCAAGAAAATGCCAGTTGCCACACGACGAATTCCAAAAAAAACTTTCTCCAAGCAAGTGAAATTTCAGTGGCGCTTCGCTCTGCCCTTTCTCCCAGATTTGAATCTGATTGAGAACCTCTGATCAGATTTGAATCTGATTGAGGGGCGACCTCGTGAGAGAGAGAGATATGATGAAGGGAAGCTGTTCTATTAGGTAGGAGAGTTAAAATTTGCGATTGAAGCTGCTTGGATCGAGATTCCCAATTCAAGACTAAGAAAATTGGTTGAATCAATCCAAAAACGTGTTTATGAAGTTATTCGTGCAACTAGTGGACCAACTAAGTATTAATCTAATAAATTTTGTCAAAAATAGAATGTATACCTAAGAAACATTCACTGGAAACTTAATTATGGCCACTTTCTTTGCTTTCACTTTAGTTTTTTAGCTGTATTTAATGTAACCTTTACTTTTTTAATGCGGAATTTTGCATTTCTAGTTTATCCTTTAATAACTCTTCTATTTCTGTTTCGGTTAAATTTTGATTTCTTAGCTAAACGAAAATAATTCGAAATTAGGTAGTGGAAACTTTAATTATGGCTGTACTGTATGAACTTCTGAAGCAGATAGCAGTTTCTGCCAGCAGAAATTCCATTTCGCCCTTTTCGCCTCTTTCTGCCGGGCGAAAGGGACGAAACCCGGGCAAAAGGGGCGAAATAGTTCTCCACTTTTCTATTAACTTATTATGAGAAAACCCGTAACCGTTAGATTTGTTAGCCGCGCAAATTATGTGCGAAAATTTTAGTTCTGAAGTAATGTGCATGATGGCAGCACCACCAACCCACGCTATGTCACTGCTTTTGATTCGAATACTTGTTACTAAAATGAAGATGGCTAAATAGTTTGATTTTACAGTTGATATTAAAGTTCAATTTCGATATTTAAATTAGGTTTGAATTATTCGATGTGTACTTACTTATGCTTTACCCTGTATGCCTTTTCTGAAAATTCGCTTTACTTTTTAGAACAAACCAAAGTTACATTTTGGTAAAGTAATCCTATAACCTATTCTTAAAGAATACTTCTCACTTCATTGCAAAGAGAGAAATTTTTATTTCCTTTCATTCTAAAAACTTGACAAATTCCAAATTGAGTCCATTTTTTCTAAATTTTACCAAATTTTTACAATAACTTAAAATAAAGTTAAACTATATATTTCATGAAAGCTAGAGATTATACGGTATCAAAATACTATATAATATATAAAGAGTTTACATTTTTCAGAAAAAAATTATTTTAGAAATCCTACTAAAATGATTCAACATTTACAAGATAGACTTGGAAATTCGAAAATTGTAATGAAAAACAATAATTTTGAAAATTAAAAAATCAACAAAAATTTGGAATGCAGAGGATACGAAGGGGATTGTAAATTTACCATTACATTTGTTTCTTTGTATTCTATTCACTTAAATTTTCACAATTACCTTCTTTGTACAATTACCACATTTGTTTATAATTGTGAAAAATTTCTTTCGAGAATATAAATGAATCACTCCAGGCCTTCTAACAGAACAATTAACTGGACATAGAGTACAACAACCGTAACTGATCGTATTTTGAATCCAAATTGTGAACAAAAAATAATTTTTTTTAAGAAAAACGATCATTTCCATAAAAGTTTTTATTAAATTCGGAAGAGTGAAAAACAATTTCATAATAATTACATAAGATGTCACTATTAAATAATTTAATTCTTTTTTCAAACAGGATTATTATGCTATTTTTGGATACATAGTAAAGGATACTTTGGGTATGTTTTACACTCTGAAAGTGAGTTCCACCTCCACTGACACGATATACACCGTTGATGGACCGAGAAACTCAATTGGTCTAAAACAATGCATTGTTTTAGTCCAAGAAATTCATTTCTGTCTATGAACCCGATATTCCAATGAATATATATAAGAAAAAGTCTACAAATGTGACCAGTGTTAATTGGGATAAGTTACCAAATCCAATATTGGTTGCCCCACGACGTGAGATCTCGGGCAACGAATTTAATTACACTATTGATGATATTTTCACGGAATTTGATGGAAATCCAATCGATATTGAAAAATACATTGGACGCGAAGTAAGTATTTATTCAAAGAAACCAACTCTGAACAACTTCAGAGATTGAGATTGGTAATATAGAAAGATGAACTGTAATAATTAAAAATTAAAAATTAAAAATTAAAAGTTTTCAAAAATAACCAACCACATAAAGTGATTCTATAGAAATTATACCAAAAGAGCTAAAAGTAAAAAAAAATTTTTTTGTTACTCGCATCCATCATCAACTAGGAAATTCTTAAAATGCGACAATTTCATTTTCTATTAACTTTGAGAGAATTTGTTGGAATTTATATCCGGAGCGGTATAATTTATAATGCCTTGGACAAGACTGCAAATAGAAGGACCATTCAGGGTGAACATAATGGAAAATCCTAATGGTCGGAGATTTCTAAAGATTTTTATAATTAAGGTTTCTTTAAACAGTTGTATTTAGTGTTGTTGTTGTTTAGTATCAGTTTCAAACTGCATGATTGTTCAATAGTAAGAAATTTATTATGGAGATTTAATTCTGACAAGAAATATTATAAAAACTTTTGATTTTTTACTCGGCTGATTTCAAAATATGTTATAATATTTTACATATTACATTTAAAATTTTTTAAAATTTCAGTTTATTTAATATAAATTGATTATTTGATGTCAAAGATTTAAAATATTTTCATCAGTAAATATGACATTCAAAGAATTTTATTTAATTTATTGCTAATTATTATTTTCTTTTTACAGGACTTGGAGATAAATATTGGAAATCCTGACTGGCCGTGTCTTGTTTCATGTATAATCAAATATGATGAATTGTAAGTTACGGAAGGATTCATACATGCAATTTAATATCAAAGTTTATACTGCTTATACTGTTCATACTGTTTTTGTTTTTACTGTTTATATTGCTTGTTTACAGGCACGAAAGAAAGCGTTTAAGAGGCATCAAGATTGTAATTAAATACGAAATTATAGAAGGAACAAATTTAGCTAATCTTTTCCCAAATAAGGATCTGGTCATGGCTAGGAGTAGGACGAAGCTGAAAGGGATAGAGGTGAAAGATTTTCTAAATGAAAAAGTGTATTTATGTGAACGAACTGAAGATAATAAGTGGAAAATTCCTCCTGCTGATACAAAAAAAGTGATTAAAAGTTTCAAATTTTCCACAATAGAGATATTATAAAAATTCAATTTGTACTAAATCTAGATGAAATCTATTGTTTTCATAGCCTATATTTGATTAGTAATGTTTTCAAAATTTTCGGTTATTAATAAAATAACAAAAATTTGGCATCATACTGCTCGAGAGCTCAGCTCTTTAGAGCTAAATGTCTTCCATGATTTATTAAGTATAATAAACTTGTTAAATTAAGTTATACAGTGGTTTTAGCTTAATGTCACCTCCGAGGAAGCCGAAAAATCGGTTGACATTAAACGGAGTTCACAATAGCCGATTATGTCAACTGAGTGATAACTTAAAGATTTGGTAACATTAACCGAAATTCCTGGTTGTAGCCGCACATTTTGTTATACGATATATTTTTCAATTTATTTTACAGGTTTTAGAGGTTATTACCTGAATTTAGAATACTTTAAAAACAAATAACTTATCAAAGTAATTCGCTTCTTTTTTTTTGAAAATTCCACTTGAATTTCTCTGTAGTCGTTCCTGTAACAAATGTCAAAATGACCCAATATAATTAATTCATGTGGTACGTCACTATTTCAGCAATTAGAGGCAAAAGACAATGAATCTGACATGCATTATTGACGTTCAAGTCAAATTTTGCAAAAGAAATTTGGCAAATCTATAGAATTATTTTTGGAGAATTTGACTTGACCGCCACAAANAATTTTGCAAAAGAAATTTGGCAAATCTATAGAATTATTTTTGGAGAATTTGACTTGACCGCCACAAATGGTTACCAGATCCGTATTACACGTGAATTTTCTGTTCGATTGAAATACTTCTAACGGGTGCAGCGGAAAAAAGGGACTGACGTAAATTGAGAATTTACTATTACTAATCGCGCGAATTTCATATTAGTAGTATTTTTTTTGAATTAAGCGGGATTTTGTATTGTGGAAAACGGGTTTCCTAATTTCCCTAGTAATACCACTGAGGAAATGACAACATCGCAACAAGAAGTTCTTAGAATTCGTTTCGGACGACTGATTGAATCCAACCCGGGTGTTACGAAATTGGAGGTTGTTAAACATTTTCAACTGGAAAATATTCGTAAGCAAACAATTTATAGGATAACCAAAAGGGTTGAAAATGGAATCCCAATGGAAAAAAAAGTTGGTTCCGGCAAAAAGCCCAAAATTACGACGAAAGAATTACGAAGTCCGTGAACTGGAAAAGCTTTTTGAAGAAAGCGACAAGATTAGTCAACGGGACGCAGCAAAAAAATTCATATGCAGTCATCGACATATTCTACGGACACTACAAGACAAGACCAACATCAAATGTTTCAGAAAAGTCGATCCCCGGAGTACACGGAAGAGCAAATTCTCAAAGTGAAAACTCAGTGCCGAAGATTATGCAGAAATTCTCAAAAAAAAAGTTCATCATTGACGACGAACATTACTTCCCCTCAAGCAAAGCTCTTATTCCTGGAAACAGTAAATATTACTCCACAGACAGGCAGAGTACTAGTCCAGAGGTAAAACTAAAATTTAGACACAAGTTTGAAAAAAAAATTATGATTTGGATCGCACTTTCACCGGATGGAATCAGTACTCCTTACTTCATCCCATCAGGCCTCGCCATTAATCAGAATATTTATAAAACTCAGTGTCTTGCAAAGAGACTCATCCCATTCATCGAAAAATATCATTCGGACGGCAATTACATCTTCTGGCCAGACAAAGCATCTTCTCATTACGCGAAATCCGTGATTGACTTTCACCAAGAGAAAGTCGTTCACTTTGTACCAAAGGAAGAAAATCCAACCAACTTACCCCAAGCCCGTCCAATAGAAGATTTTTTGGTTATTTAGATCAACTAGTGTACAGAGGTGGTTGGAAAGCCACTGACACTACTGCTTTAATGAAAAAGAGTGAAGTAATTGCTTGAAACAAGTGGACATATCAGTCGTCCGAAGGAGTATGGAGAAAGTTCGCAAACTATTGCGCGCCTGTGCCGAAAATGGACCATACTCTATCAACCATTAGTGGAACCGTAAGGCAAATATTATGCTTTATCGAATGGAATTACATTCGGAATTTTATATTTGCAGGAACTTGATCAAAATATGAAATTTACATCAGTCCCTTTTTTTCCGCTGCACCCGTTAGTCAATTTTCAGGCAATAGGTTTGCAACTTGCAGGCAATTTGAAGGCCCTTTAATTGTAATTTAATAACGCAACTTATGTAGTAATTAGCATAATGAGCTTTCAATTGTTGTACCTATATTTTTCTGCACTGCTATCAGACAAAAAATACGTTTCACTATCTGATTGTTTCAGATTCATTGACAACACTACTCATAAGCAAATTATATTTTCAGAGACTTACGTGCGCAATAAGAAAACTGTCCCATTCATGTCGTTTTCTGCAGCGAACATATTTAGGTATTATTTTATTTTCAGAAGTTTGGTTGAACTTACACAACATTGTTCTGCTGTAAGTTCAACTAAGTTACTAATTTGCACTGGTCACTCCATTTTAATATTCCTATATCATAGCAAAATTTCTCAGTTTTTGTCTTCAAATCTGACAGGAAAAACTTGGCGTTACTTACAACTTTGTAAAAATCCTCTTTGTCAGCGAATTTCCTTTTAAGTTTTGGAGTTTGAGCAGACATTAGGATAATAGTTATATTTAATTACAAAAATTACCTGAGAAAATATTTAAAGTTAAAACCGCGTTCAAAATTTTCCGTAAATTTCTAGAAAAAATTTTTGTCGTTGTACAAACTAAAATTGTGCAAAATAAAGAACTTTCCAGATTTTTCACTTACAGACTAAGCCTGTAACCAGGTAATTACAACTCTTACAAATTAACTAAAAAAAAAAAACTAATTTTGTAAGATTGACTTGGAGAAAACTAAAAATTCAATGAAAATAGTTTACTCTTTCTTTCAAATCTCCACTTTACATGCTTTCAATTTGCATTTGAGTTTGTTACATTTTTTACCAAGGTTCTTTTCACCGAAATTTTTTCCAATATGTCACGTCACGCGAAATTTAACTAATGGAGATAAGGGGTGACAAATTCAATTTTGATTAATCGATTGACTTCTTAAACTCGGATGGTATCAAATTTTACTCTCTGAAATTATTGTCGGAAATGGATATTTCAGCATTGGAGTTTCAAATTTGTAAATTTCCTGCTTAAACCTATGATGGAGATTTAGCTTATTATATTTTGTTATTTTTTTGTAATTTTGGCAAGTGAAAAATTTTGTAATTTGTAATCATTTTGTACTCAATTTTGTAATTTGGTAATTTTGGACATTGTGTACTGGTCCAAAAGTTGAAAAATGTTAAATTTGTATCACTTCCCGTCGTTTTTCGAAACCGTTGTTGTTGTTCACCTGAAACGCGCGAATCTCACGAAAATTCAAAAATTTACGCACAGTTAAATGGAGATGCAAAGTGGCAGCCAGGCTTTCTCAAAATGACTTTGGAGGATTTAACGTTTAAAAATTGAGCGCGCGTAATTTGAAATTATAGTTTAAGTTGTGTAGTGTCAAGTTGGCTCACATTATGCCTGACTCAAAGTTGGCTCACTCAAAGTTTGGCTCTCTCAAGTTGGCTCACTCAAGTTGCCTCACTCAAAGTTGGCTCAGTCATTCTCAAATCTCAAATGAAACATGTTTGCTGAATCTACACTTCATGTTTTCTAGTTTATACGTTTGTGTATTGGCGACCTTTCATCTATTTTTAACTCTCGCACTATTAACACTTTTAGCGCTTGTTAGAATTATATAATGTACGAATGCTAATACTAATAATACTAATGTCTACAACGTTATGCGCAAACGCTAACTAAATTTACAACGTTATGCGCAAACGCTAACTAAATTTACAACGATATGCGCAAATGCTAACTAAATTTATCAGACTACGTTAGAATTACGGGTGGTGCTAGGGAGTGGTTAATACTATGATCATCCTGTTCATCTACACATTTGTCATCAGGCCCTCCCCTTCTAATGTATAATGCTAACCGCATATACATTTGTCACCATTGCTGCGAAACAAACGAATTGAATTCAGCAAGTTTGTATGTGTTACATAAGATAATTCAAAATTTTAGTTGAGTCGAATAAAGAAAGTGGAATTTTTTTGATCCATGTATTGACCTTGAAAATTGGAAGAAAAAAATTGCAAAGTTTTGTAATAAAATGAAAGGATTAGCGTGTTTTTGTGAATCAGTTTGTCAAACGAAATGGATGGAAGAGTTAGTCTCGTATTCTCTTATTTTTTATACAAAAATGTCACGACCGGTCAGGAAAATGCCCCGTGTGGATTACTACCATGAGGCTGAGGGAGGATGTATTGGGTCAGGAAGAAGATTTTAGTGGAGAAAGTGATTACGATCTTAATGATTTAGAAGAGCCCCTACCCCAGTTGATACTGAAAGTGACACTGATGAAGAAGGTAATTTATTTATCATAAAAAATGGAAAAATTGAAAAAAAAAATTCTGAGCATACACCACTAATAATTTTTTTAAATAATTAGCCAGGTTCATCAGCTCGTGTTGCTCCAGGCCTAGCTGTTGCTCCTATAACTACGCATAGTAGTGTCATCGGATACCTCGGAAAGGACAGGAAGACATACTGGTCATCAAAAGTACCAGCTACAACGCGAACCAAATCACACAATCTTGTGGATGCTCGGAATCCTTGTCCAAAAAGAGTAGCTGGAAATCCCAACTTGACTCCAATTGAAATTTTCAAGTTATTTCTAACTAAAGATAAGATCCTCAAGTACACGAATAAATATGCACTAGAGTCACTTGCGAGTAAGTATTAAAAAAAGTGAAAATTTTTAGTAAGATTTTTACAATTTCTTGGTAAGAATTTAAAAAAGAATTTTCAGAATTTTTTAAATTTTAGAAAAATTCCATAATATAGTTACTATTTGTTTAATTTTTACAAATCGATGAAAGAGTATGCAATGAGATCGATTTAAAAGAATGAATTTAGCATGCTTTATAATGACATAAATCTCAATTTTTGAGACGTAAAATAAACAAAATATTATTAGACTCAATTAAACGCCTACAGAACTCATATCGAAAATTAGTTTAAATTTCTAATCATAATTCATTTTTCAGTTAGTTACAATAATAATAACTCCCCTACAAAATAAAATCTTATTTTATGATTAGGATTGGTAATTCAAATAGCCAATAGTTATAAAGCATTCCTTTTTTTGGAACGTAAGTAGTTCTACTTATTTAATAATTATAATCCAACCTAATGGATTTTTTGGGAAAAGGTTTTTTTTTTCTTTTTCTACTAATGGAGAAATTTTTAAAGAATTAATTACTTAAGTTAGAAGGCGTTTTTTTAAAACACTTGAGAGGACAAGGAGTAATGTATCTTCCTTATTTCCATTTTTTTTTATAGATTTTAGAATAATTTTCATTCAGATTAATAATAAGGTTAGAATTTTATATTTTACGATGAAGGAAGTTCCATTTTTATCATCATCGCATACTCTGATCCAAGGTCCAAAGAAGTTCCCGTGTGTGTATAGGAAATGAGTTTCCGTTCGAGTGATTTTTTTCTTTTCCGTATTGTTAGGATTGATGGGTTTAAAAAGTTGTTGCTTCGGGTGGTTGAGATAATTTCATGTTATCCTTGATTGTCATTAAACGACGGACTTCTTGAAGTATTGATTTGATAGTATAATCTCGCGACCATCTTGAAAGCAACGGGATTTGACGAGGATCTATCTAAAATATTTTTAAAAATTATCAACTATGACTCATTTTCAAATTATATTTAGATTAATGATAACAAATATGATTACCCTCTTACATACAATGAGAGTCAATAAATTAGCGAAGTTTGTCTGCGCTTTCTACAATTAAGAATAACTCTGAGACTCCATGATGATCAGGGTGGATTGGTTAAAACCAAATGGTTTTAACTAGGGATGTAACGAATACCGGTATTCGGCCCAAAAACGAATAACAAATATTCGGCAGAATATCTCATTACTGTGTAAGTGGCGTATCTATCGAAAGGTCTCAGCCCTAGGATTTGCATTCATGCGTCAGAATTATGTTTTGATGAATACCGCAGATTTTATTTTTAAAAACTTTCTTTAAAGCAAAGTAAGTAAGTTTAATTTAATCTGGTACTCATAGTTGAGTCGAGGCAAATTGTGATGTATGACTCACTTGAGATTCCAGGAACATATATCACTAAATCGCTGTTTTTTGACATTTTAGATAATTACTACTAACGAAATTTCTGTGAAATTTTTATTATCAGAAATTTGAGATTCTTTCTTTCTTCCATACCAGTCAAGATACCCAATTCCGAACCCCAGCCCCAGCATCCAAAATATTTCCAATTGGAACCAGTCGGAAAATATAAAGTACTGTTTGCTTATAAGTAGGGTTCCGAATGACTCTGACTCAGTGACTCTGAGTCACGTGACTCTGACTCTGACTCATCGATTTCTCGGAGTCACTGGTTTTGGGTGACTCTGATTCAATAGAGAAATGGGAGTCACTGAGTCGTGACTCTGAGTCACCTGACTCGTGACTGTGCTTTTCCAAAGTGACTCTGAGTCGTGACTCACTAGGAAGATTCATTACTCCCAAGCAACAAAGAGTTACTGCTTACATCTTGCCTTTTTTGTACTAAAAATTTTTTCAACTCCCAAAACCCAACAAATCTGAGAGTGGGAGTTTGCTGCCGCGCGGCTCGGTTTAGTTTGAAGCATACTTGTAACTTGCACCACTATACATCGAAATCGAACTCAGATTTTAATAAAAATCTAAACTCAACGATTCTAAAAATTCTAACTCACAATCAGAATCGAAGTAGACAACAGCCATTTGAAATAGAAATGTAAGTCGAAATCGATGATTTTAAAGAACCACAAAATCTAAAGCATAATTCGTAATTTTAAATAGTTTAGATCTAAATCTATGATTTTAAGTTTCTCAAAATCGAAATCCATAACAATTCAGGCCATCGAAATTGAAATACTAAAAGATCTGTAAATAAGTTTCAAGCATGTATAATAAAACGGAGTTTTCTTAAGATAGACAAAGTTTAATGCTTAAAAAAAATTAAAATTCATAATTTTAAGGTGCTCAAATTCGAAATCCGTTATTCGAAGAAGATCCAAATCCAAATTTAATTCAACGTTTCAATCGAAATTGAAATCGAAGTTTAACAGGCGTATTCCCAATCAAAGTGCCGACTTACCCTTAACTTACACTTCCGCAAGTGCTAGTGAGACCTAACACTTAACCCTCACTACCTTTGGTATTCCAAACCAAATCCACACCTTCACTTTATTAAGTGGTAGTGTGAGGTATTACTAGCACTTTACAAGTGAACACAGAAGCGGGAATTAAATTTTTTTTTAATTTTGTTTAAAGTCATATTCAAATGTTTAAATTTTTGAGTTTGTTGGAATTAGGCAGCTGTGGTTGACCGATAACTCCCTGTGTCCCCGTGTTACTTCTGCCTCCCATTGTTTATCTCCTAGATAGATAACACTAGGGCGTTCGACTTTTCAGATTTTTAGCAGGTTTTCCCAACATAATCTTTAATGTTTGGAGTTAACAATGGGAGGTGCCTAAACGCTGCCTAAATCCAACTTTGAGTTTTAAATTTGAAAGTGAAAATTATTTAGGTCACAATGTCTGAGTCAGAGATCCATGATACCTTTGACGAAGGAGATAAAGATGAAAGTGAAAGAGACAATTCATGTTTAATTTGGTCACATAAAAACACCNGAGACAATTCATGTTTAATTTGGTCACATAAAAACACCATAGTCTCTTTATACAAATGATACCGTTCCTTCAACTGAGCAGCATCGTAACATTCCAAAGGGTTGTTCCTGTCTTTCAACCTCGGAAAATACACAAAGGATAACCTTCTCCTTCTTGCCAATCGCGCTTCAAAATTGCTATAACGTTGCAACGCCATTTGGCTGAATTTTTAATTAAAACAAAAAAAAATTTCTAGCTTTTTGTTCTCTCAAGTGTGGTCGCAACCACCCTTACCTCTCACTAGTGTACTTACATAGTGTAAGAGGGAACTTTACATTTGGAATACAAAAAGTGCTAAGCTGCACTTTAGATTCGGAATACGGAAAGATAGGGCAGCCTAAAGTTTAAGTGCTCATTTGAGGTATCAACCAAGTGAAGAGTGGGATTTTCACATGGAATACCGATAGTGGTCAGCTTAGGTTCCACTAACACTTTACGGTCCCTAAGGGTTCATTGGGAATACGCCTGTAAGTCTCGGTACAAACTGTAAGCTAAATTGAAATTCAACGTTAATCATTAGAAAACGAAACCCAAAACTATTCATTCATTCAAAATTTTGAATTTAGATTTCAAGCTAATTTAGAAGTGCACTGTTTGATAATTAGGCAGTAAAAAATGAATTATTTGAACAAAGTCAATAAAATAACAAGCTCAAAACATTCCGATGTGTTCAATCATCGATTATTTTGATAGATTTGACACGAAGGATCAGTATGAATATTGCAGGTAAGGTAATTTAATTTTAAATCAGATCAAAAATAAAGAAGAATTTCAAAAATTTATTTAAGAGNTATTGCAGGTAAGGTAATTTAATTTTAAATCAGATCAAAAATAAAGAAGAATTTCAAAAATTTATTTAAGAGTCTTTAACCAAAAAATCCTGTTTGTTGGGTTATTTTTTTTTTTCAAAAAAACCCACCACCCTGTGATGAAATGATTATAGAAAGCGCACAAACTCCATTTTCTTATTTTACCTCACTGTACTACTAATTAAATGTGTACCAAAAAAAGCCCCCGAGGCATGATTTCCTCTCACCGTAAACAATATTTGATTTCACAATTATTTCCATGTTGAAAATAATTTTATTTTCAAAAGTTCAGAATGATCTGCTTGAATGTGCTTGATTCAAAACATTCCTCCTGAAATCTAGCTTCGTGTTAACAATTTGCGCTTATATTTCGTAAATATATTCTTTTTAAAAAGTTTGATTTCAAAAATTTTCATTACAATTTCGCTGTTCGTTTCGAAAGCATCCAAGTTATGATTTCCCTCAATAGAATCATTCCAAAAGCTTGTTTTTGATTCCTGCAACTCTTACAACAACAAAAATCACCCAAATTGCTGTTTATTTTTTATAAAAAAAAAAGGGGACAATAATCTCCCGGGACACTATAAAAGTTAATATGAAAAATTTTGTTAAAAAACGATTCTATAGTCTCAATCATTGCATTGAATGAAGTTACCGATCGTGAGTAACGTAACGAGTGCCGATGGTCTACTAAAGTAGTACATACTACTTTAGTAGACTAGTTGCTATCAATGTTAGAAAAAAAAGCTTAATTTTTTTCTAACATTGATTAACAACTAGTTAATAACAAGAGATCGTAAGTTCTCTAAAATGAGTGAAACATTTTTTGATATTTTGATTTGAAAAGACCATTGACATCCGTTACCTTACTTCAGCTGAGTTACCAGCAGAAAGATTAAAAAAAATTGATTAAATTCTCTCATCAAGAATAATTCAACTAGTAGTTCAGATTGAACAACTTACTTTTCCGGTTGTGGCATCAACACATGACATATTAATTCTGGTGATAAATCGTAAAACTGGTGGTTCTTCTGGATACCTGTCAGAACATTCCATTCTTACACTGTACATTCTGTTCTCATAAGGTGTCTAAAAGTTAAATAAACGTTCATTTAATAATATTAATAAAATCTTTAAAAAAAACTAGAGAATAATTTACCCGTGGTGGTCCAATAATCATTCCAGTCCAATGTGTGAGGGTCATATCATCATCACTCTCAAGTCCCCAACTGATAGTTCCATCTCCAATGCCTTTTTGTCCATGTTCTAGTTCCTCAAGGAGTCGAAATGTACGAGGAACAACTGTTAATTAAAAAAAAAANATGCCTTTTTGTCCATGTTCTAGTTCCTCAAGGAGTCGAAATGTACGAGGAACAACTGTTAATTAAAAAAAAAACATATACAAAATCAAGTTTAACAAAATTAACAAACTATCATCTAATTTCTTGATTNTGCCTTTTTGTCCATGTTCTAGTTCCTCAAGGAGTCGAAATGTACGAGGAACAACTGTTAATTAAAAAAAAAAACATATACAAAATCAAGTTTAACAAAATTAACAAACTATCATCTAATTTCTTGATCATTTATATCNAAAAAAAAAACATATACAAAATCAAGTTTAACAAAATTAACAAACTATCATCTAATTTCTTGATCATTTATATCATATCCGTTCGTATCCGCGCACCGTCGCGCCCGTTATCATCTGTAAAGTTGTCCTTGACATAGACATCACTCAAATTTCAACAATAAGTTTAAGAGGTACAAAACAAAGTGAACAATGATTAAAATTCAGTTCTTTTATCTATGAAAAATGAAATTATGAATTTGAAATCTTACCACAACTCATCCTTCCTTCTGATTTATGAATGTGAGAGAACTATGCACTACTACTGTCCTTGAGCTCCAATAATTAATTACTGAAGGATTCAAATTCAACTTCACGAGAACGAGAGTTACAACTTATGTAATTCGTTCTAAAAACTTACTAATCAATATTAATAAGTAAATTTTATGTTCAAAAATGACTGAAATTGTAATCGAGAAAGAGAAAAATGAGACTAATTTTAATTAAAAAAAAATTTTTTTTTTTGAAATCCGGAAACAATCGGTGAATAATTTGAATTTTCCGCCGTTTCTGTCGTTACATAATTTTAGAGTAAAAGGAAAGGAGAACGGGAGAACGGACTAAAATAGACAGACGCTGACCTTGACTATCCACATGAGCTGAGCGTCTTTGAAATTTTTAACAAAATTATGAAAAATTTTGATCTTTATATCAAATTTTATTAAAAATTGATAATTTATGAAGAATTATTATTAAAAAAAAATTTAACTAAAAATTTTAATTTTAACAAATTATTATTGAATTTTTTGTCTAAATTTCAAACGGGAGACTAATAAAGGTCAAAGGTTAGGTTTTAGTTAAAACTTTGTACTAGTGCGCATGTGCAACAGATTTTTTTTTTATTAATATAAAATTCTTTTATAATTTTGTATTTATTTAATAATGTATTTTGTCATTTAGGTCGTCGGAATTGTTAAATACACTCAACTAATTCAACTTTATTCAAAAAGTAGAAGGGTTATGCAAACTGTATGTCCGTCTGTATCGATATTTAGTACGTATTTTTTTTTTATTAAATTAGGCTAACAGTTTCTTTTACTCATTTCATTTCTAATGACATTTTCCATGACTTAAGAGAATTTAATCAAGAAAAGTCGAATCAGAAGTTACATATAGAGAAAGCACTTCCACCCTCAGAGTTTCATTTTTTTTTAACCCGTATCCCGACCCCTAACTCATCGACTCACACCGGCTTTCCCTTTAGTTGTATTTTTTCAAAGTAGTAGTGGAAGATGTATCCATAGTGACGGCGCGCAGATTCAGTCAACATACCATGTTAATCCTACACTTCTGAAAACATACCCGGGTATTCAGTATACTTATATACCTACTTTCACTCTCTTGGGAACAGGAAACACACGATTCAATGCACAAGTCATCTTGAAAAACACGAAAAAGGGGAAACTTTTAGAGATCTAGGACTCAGTTTTCTGTTTCATTGCAGAAAGAACATTGACTAAAGCGGTTCAATGAAAGTTATAAGATATTTACATTTGAAAATATTGAATATTGATATGGGGATGTGACATATGACATGATCCCCATGTCTTATAAACCAAGCAGATTCATCATTCAGGAGGAATTTTAACTCTCAAGTAACAGTAGTTGATACACTTCAATCCATTGTGGTAGTTTAAAAGTAGTGGTAAGTGAAAATAAAATTGTCATTGATAAGTCTGGACAATGTCATGTTAATGGTAATAAACTGGTGAATAGGGTTGTTTCCAGATTGGAATTGTAAGTTTAGACCGAATTTGATGTATCAAATCAAAGTTTATCGATTAAAATCGATTTTAATGAGATTTGGTCCTTTTTTTTTAGTAAAAACCCGATCGAATTTGTTTAGTACAAAATGATTTATTGAATCCAATTGGATTTCTTGAATTATTACAGAATTAATCAAATCTACTGGATTTATCGAATCCGACAGGATTTGTCGACTCCGATCGAATTTTTTGAATNAGACCGAATTTGATGTATCAAATCAAAGTTTATCGATTAAAATCGATTTTAATGAGATTTGGTCCTTTTTTTTAGTAAAAACCCGATCGAATTTGTTTAGTACAAAATGATTTATTGAGTCCAATTGGATTTCTTGAATTGTTACAGAATTAATCAAATCTACTGGATTTATCGAATCCGACAGGATTTGTCGACTCCGATCGAATTTTTTGAATAGTTATATAGAATTGATCAAATCCGATCTAATTTATCGAAACCGACTTGATNTAGTTATATAGAATTGATCAAATCCGATCTAATTTATCGAAACCGACTTGATTTATCAAGTTTGTCTGGATTTGTCGAGCCAGAATGAATTTGTCCGTTCTTAACGGATTCTTGAATCCGACCGGTTTTGTATAAAAAACCGGAACTGATATTATAATCAATATTATTTTGTTTAGGATTATGATAAAAATAAAACAGTTACAAATTGAAATATTTTATTTCAATGTATTTTATTTCATCCGGCAGAATACTATTTAGGATTTATTGAAATATTTTTTATTCCACTTTTAAATTTCAAATCAGGGTCAAAATTTCCTCAATTTCCAATCAAAAAAATTTTTTTTAAGGTAACCGGTTTAAGATTACCAAAATAATTGTTAATCCTAAAAATCGATTTCGGATTCTAATTCCAAAAAGGTTAGCTTTATGAGTCACAAAAATGAATCATGTAACAAAATATAAAGCATAAAAGATTAAGAAAATGTCAAACTATGACAATTATTGATATAATCTCTTTAAAAAAGTTACTAATAAATAATAAATCTTAACATTTTCATTAATAATATCTCAATCCTAACGGATTAGTTTGGGATTAGTGACGAGTCAAAGACAATCGGATTTATTTTAAATCCTCATTTTGAACGACTATGGAAGCCCTAGTTGTAAAAAAATGTTCTTGTTGATAAACTACTTGTGTTAATTTTAGGTTAGCATTAGAAAGTACATATTGAGAGTACCAGTAGTGTCTGTCACTGTGAGGCCAACCAATAGGAAGAGAGGATTTGATGCTATTCTCCAGTTTATTAATAATATTAGCTCTTAGTAATAACAAACAGGGCCATAAACCTAAATAAATAGTCATAGTTGGTGTTCTTTTTTTAATAGAACCAGAAGGAACAGGGACTAGTTGAGTGTTTCAATGTCTGACTGACATGGTACATGGTGTGACGAGTGACATGTGTGGGATACTCAAAGATACCAATCGTATTTTAACAAAAATACACAAACTACCAATTTTATTTACAGTCAAAATTTTCAACTCTGAGCCAAACCAAAACGGAAATGAATAACTGGTAAGTTATAGTATTCATTTTGAACTTTTTTATTTATTTAAAATTTCCCGCTTGAATCCATTGCTCTGCTATTGCTCATTCCGTTNTATTCATTTTGAACTTTTTTATTTATTTAAAATTTCCCGCTTGAATCCATTGCTCTGCTATTGCTCATTCCGTTAAGGATTATTAAAATATCATTTTAATTTAACAATAATTATCTCAAAATCTCAAAATTTGTTAATTTATTATAAGGTTTATTATTAAAATCATTAAATTTCGTTTTTATTGAGTCATTTAATTGAGCATTGTACGCGGTTGCAATATTTTATAAAAATTTTATACTCTAAATAACAAATTTTTTTTTGTCTATACTGATAAACAATCCAAACATTATAATTTCATATTTAATCAGTTTATCTATAACAATAATTATTATTATTGAATTTGCAATTTTGCAAATAATATAATCAATTTTGTTGTGTAGTTAATTGATTAATTCATTTATATAAATCTATTAGGGTTAGAATAAAAAAAAAAATTTTTTTTACATTATATTTAACAAAGTAATCACTATTAATCAGTGACTGACACTTTTGTATCAAATTTTGTCCTTTTTATCACAAATTTTATCAATTTTTATCAAATTATCCAAACTTTTCAACAATAATTGATATATTTGGCAACCCTGCTTGATTAAAAAATTTTGAACCAAAAAAACAATTTTTTTTTTCATTAGAATGTGAACTAAATTCAAAAAAATAGTAATGTCTGACGAACTGGAATCACTAAGGAGTTTGACACCTTTGACGAGCAGTTGCAGCGCTTCCACTACTGAATCTACTTCAACTAGAACACAAATTCAAATATCAATTACTACCACAACTACCGAGCTTCAAATTGCCAAAAATGAAGAAGAAAAATCTCATGGTAGACCAAGTTCAAAAAAATATGAAATCAATTCATTGGTTCATGATTCATCAGAAATTTCAAGTGAAATTGATGAAAAAGTTCGTAGTTTCGATGAAGAAATTGTTCAATATACACCTCCCCCTGAAGGTTATTTTAGAAATAATGAATATGATGATGAGGAGGAGGAAGATGACGATGATACGTTGTCATCAGAAGCCATGGTTGATGATATTGAGCTCATTCTAATGCCCGAAGAAACTGTCGATATACCAACAGTTCATTCGCCAAAACTTGTTCGTGTTCGAGAACTTATTACTGATGACAGTGGTCATCTCGTTGATGACGATGATGATGAGGATGAGTGTAATTTTCGTAAAATGGATGTCAGTGAGCGTTCAGAACGTCGTCAATCACAACCGGATGAGAGTGGTGATGAAACTGAGCCAATGATTGATGAAGTTGAGTTTCTTGAAGGTGCCGTTGGCTATACATTACCAACTTTTAATGAAATCATGTATTCTGGAGTATCACATCATCGTGAAGTTGAAGATGATGATCCTAGTTTTGCTAGTAGTACCACTAGTGGACATGACCTGAGACAAAAAATGAATAATAGAAATAAAATTCTTGCTTCCTCAAGTGTCCAGACGGATATCACTGCCCTTGAAACACGTTGTACTGGACAACAGCCAATCATTTGTGACTATCGAAGTGGAAGGAAAGGAATGACTTCATCGACTGGGAAGAAATTAAATTGGAAGAGTGAGTTGACCTTACTTCCATCAAAAACAAAAGTTGGACATTTGACCTATGGAGTGACTGGAGGAGGATATCTTGGCACGGGAGTTGCTCGAGGCTACAATGGCGATGAAGAAGATGACGACATGAGAGATCGATACTCTACTGGTTGTCGAGTGGCCAAGTTCACAAGTCAGGTATCTACTTCAAATCAACCAACCATATGATATGGATATATTTTTAAGTTTACAAATTTGTTATGTCTCGGTGAAAACTTAATTGGTGGGGAAATTTAAACCTAAAAATGAATTTTTGTCCAACCTAGTTAGGGTCTAGATGGTTAGAGGGGTAAAATTTTGGAATACTTTGGTGAAAGGTTGGGCAAAAATGCCCAAGTTTGTAACATCTATCAGGGTTCTTAATTTCGAAGAGTTTAGTAATGGGTATGTTATATATTACATTTGTCTAAGGTTAAGTCAGTTGGCTACGACATAGGAAACATAGGCAAAAGTTATGTAGTTTTGTTTTGCCTGGGTTTTCTAGTATTTTTTTTTGCCTAAAAGATTTTTGCCTTATTTGCCTTAAAATAGTTTGCCCTAATTTGCCATTTGTACGAAAAGAAGTTTGGCCTTTTTACCATTTCAACTTGAAACGTTTGTCTTTTTTACCATTTGGCTTAAAATTTTTGACTTTTTTATCATCTTGGCTTAAAATTTTTGACCTTTTTACCATCTTGACTAAAATTTGTGACCTTTTTACCATCTTGGCTTAAAATTTTTGATTTTTTCACCATCTTGGTTTAAAATTTTTTACCTTTTTACCATCTTGGCTTAAAATTTTTGACCTTTATACCGTATTGGCTTAAAATTTTTGACTTTTTTACCGTCTTGGCTTAAAATTTTTGACCTTTTTACCATCTTGGCTTAAAATTTTTGACCTTTTTACCATTCTAACTTAAAACGTTTGGCATTTTTACCATCTTGACTTAAAACGCTTGGTCTTTTTACCATCTTGACTTAAAACTTTTTGCCTTTTTACCATCTTTAAAAACACTTGGCATTTTTACTAACTTTACTTAAAAAATTTATTTTTTTTTACCATTCTGACTTCAAACATTTGTTCTTTTTACCATCTTGACATAAAACGTTTGGCCTTTTTACTTTATCTGCATCAACAAAAAAGGCTGCTTTTCTGCCATTTTTACAACTTTTTATAACTTTACAATTTTTATTATTTTTTTTTCAATATTTGACAAAAATGCATTTAATATTTTTCTAAACCTCCTAATCCAAGACACTTTACCAAGATTTAAGTGTCTAAAAAANCAAGTTTGTAACATCTATCAGGGTTCTTAATTTCGAAGAGTTTAGTAATGGGTATGTTATATATTACATTTGTGTAAGGTTAAGTCAGTTGGCTACGACATAGGAAACATAGGCAAAAGTTATGTAGTTTTGTTTTGCCTGGGTTTTCTAGTATTTTTTTTTTGCCTAAAAGATTTTTGCCTTATTTGCTTTAAAATAGTTTGCCCTAATTTGCCATTTGTACGAAAAGAAGTTTGGCCTTTTTACCACATTGACGTAAAACGTTCGGAAACAATTACCACCCTGGCTTCAAGAATTTGGTCTTTTTATCATTTCAACTTGAAACGTTTGTCTTTATTACCATTTTGCTTAAAAATTTTGACTTTTTTATCATCTTGGCTTAAAATTTTTGACCTTTTTACCATCTTGGCTAAAATTTGTGACCTTTTTACCATCTTGGCTTAAAATTTTTGATTTTTTCACCATCTTGGCTTAAAATTTTTTACCTTTTTACCATCTTGGCTTAAAATTTTTGACCTTTTTACCATTCTAACTTAAAACGTTTGGCATTTTTACCATCTTGACTTAAAACGCTTGGTCTTTTTACCATCTTGACTTAAAACTTTTTGCCTTTTTACCATCTTTAAAAACACTTGGCATTTTTACTAACTTTACTTAAAAAATTTATTTTTTTTACCATTCTGACTTCAAACATTTGTTCTTTTTACCATCTTGACATAAAACGTTTGGCCTTTTTACTTTATCTGCATCAACAAAAAAGGCTGCTTTTCTGCCATTTTTACAACTTTTTATAACTTTACAATTTTTATTATTTTTTTTTTTTCAATATTCGACAAAAATGCATTTAATATTTTTCTAAACCTCCTAATCCAAGACACTTTACCAAGATTTAAGTGTCTAAAAAAATGATCATTCACTCAAGATGAGACATTGTGTCAAAATCCAAATGGATGCTGTTACAACAAATCCTCTTTTAAAGTAAGACAACAATAGAAGTTATAACACAAATTGCGTTCTTTTGTAATTTTCTCCAGATCAATTTTTATTTCGATGAAGAAAACTAGTGGAATAATTCCACTTCCGTCTGTTTCAGTCATGTCATGATGACAAAGGCTTGGAATTGTCTATCCAATAATGTAGTATGTCATCTAATAACATCTTCATTCAAAGGTTTTAGAGATTTGTCAAACAATTCTATTCAAAAAAAGCCTCAAAAATTTTACTCTGAATCCTATTTTTGAAATTTTATACAGGTTGTTCAGACTTTTTCACACTCTGATATCTTAAAAAGTGAATGTACCCAATTTTCCCTTAAGTATAATAGTTTCAGCTTATAAGTTAACAAATACAGAAAAAAAAATTAAACAGCCTGTACAAAATTAGGGTGGCGCTATTTAAGAATTGTTAAAAATTTTAAATTTCATAGTGCCCATGCTTGAATGTGCATGTTAGGTTGTCATAATCATAATAAACCGTTGAGATTGAAAATACACGTAAGCATGTGTTGCAAAGCTGCATAAGTTAATCAGGTGACAGACAGACAGACAAATGGACAATAAAAACAACAATAATGTTCTCATAACGTGTTTTTCAACACAAAAATAAATTTTTTTTTTAAATTTTACTAATNAATAAACAGCCTGTACAAAGTTAGGGTGGCGCTATTTAAGAATTGTTAAAAATTTAAAATTTCATAGTGCCCATGCTTGAATGTGCATGTTAGGTTGTCATAATCATAATAAACCGTTGAGATTGAAAATACACGTAAGCATGTGTTGCAAAGCTGCATAAGTTAATCAGGTGACAGACAGACAGACAAATGGACAATAAAAACAACAATAATGTTCTCATAACGTGTTTTTCAACACAAAAATAAATTTTTTTTTTAAATTTTACTAATAACCCTCCATATCAGCAGGGTTTGACCACTCCGGGTTAAATTTAGGTGGGGAGACCCGGGTGAAATTGGCTTTTATTACTAATTTCTGTTATTTAAACAGCTAGTTACTATACCTAGATATTCGAACAATTGGGAGCACCGTGGCAACCATACCACGGTTACCACGGTTGTACAAAAGGTTACAAAAAACATTTACAACAAGATTGACGGTAACTTACCATATAGATAACTTCATCTACCGGTGGTAATTTAGAGAAAAAAAATATATATTTTTTTTTCTAACGCATGGTTTGTTAGGGTTGTTAGTTAGATACTGTGCCATACACCGTACTCTGAAAAAGTTGTTAACCTATGAACTAATGAAGTTGTAACAAAAAAATGATGAAATGAAATGAATTTGATNGGTTACTATACCTAGATATTCGAACAATTGGGAGCACCGTGGCAACCATACCACGATTACCACGGTTGTACAAAAGGTTACAAAAAACGTTTACAACAAGATTGACGGTAACTTACCATATAGATAACTTCATCTACCGGTGGTAATTTAGAGAAAAAATATATATATTTTTTTTTCTAACGCATGGTTTGTTAGGGTTGTTAGTTAGAAACTGTGCCATACACCGTACTCTGAAAAAGTTGTTAACCTATGAACTAATGAAGTTGTAACAAAAAAATGATGAANACTGTGCCATACACCGTACTCTGAAAAAGTTGTTAACCTATGAACTAATGAAGTTGTAACAAAAAAATGATGAAATGAAATGAATTTGATTCAAACTTCCCGGACATGGAAAAAAAAGCAAGTATTTAGGAAACACGAAACTTGAGTAATAATAATAGCAAATTGTAAGAATATTGCAAATTTTTTCTTTCCCTTTCACTCTGAACTTTCTCTAAAATGACTTACTTTTTTTATTACCACAAAATTGATTTTCGTCTGACCCAATAGAAAGTTTGTGTAGTAGTTTTTCTCTCTCAATTTCATTTCATTTTAGGTTGGATATAAATGAGAAATGAATAAGAAGTGTAATCAATCAATAATAAATTATACGCTATTAACTCTAGAAACCCTGAGTATACAAAGAAGAAAAAAACGTAATTTCAAAGAAACTTAAAATAACACTTTGTATATTCCTAAAGCAAA
The DNA here is from genome assembly GCA_002738285.1 of Holacanthella duospinosa. Taxonomy (NCBI): domain Eukaryota; kingdom Metazoa; phylum Arthropoda; class Collembola; order Poduromorpha; family Neanuridae; genus Holacanthella; species Holacanthella duospinosa. The sequence goes on from NIPM01000487.1 coordinate 32,144, forward strand.
CAAAAAAGTTTTTATTTTATGGATTTAATGTGGTAGAAAATATGGTAAAAATTCTATGGAATGGAAAATGAAAAATTTAAATTTAATTTGATTTAATCAGATTGAAAGAAAATTTAAAATTTAAAATTTAAAACTCAATTGATTATTTTATATTATGTAAGAGAAAAATATATTATTTTTTATAAAAAGTGGAAAAAATCAATACCTAAAAATATTGACAACTCTGTACATTTTGTACATTAGGTTGTAATAGAAACGCAATTGGTTAGTTTTGCTCTCAAATTTCAACCAGCACGAATAGACGATTTTATGTTCACTTTTTTTACCTTTTTGATTCAAAATAATCAATAAAGGACTCCATTTCATACTTTATATTTCTTATAATTTCATTTCATTTTCGAAATATATTGAATTTCAGGATAATGTGTTGAGCTCTAGTTCACAATTCCTGAAACCAAGTACACTTTATCGAACACGAAATTTATCACGAAATTTAAATCAACTTGGATCTTCAGAAACTTCCTTTATTCTTCCACCGACAGAAACGAGCGTTACTTCCCCTAGATATAGAACTGAATGGATTCATCATCAACAACTCTCTTCTGGGGTCAAAGGTTATACAATTTCAATACATTTTCATCCATTTCCTGCCAATTTAGGCAACTTCTTTGAAAATTTTGACTAAAAACTTTTTATCAAAAAAATAAAAAAATATTCACTCTCTAGGGATTTTGTTATCAATTTAAGAGAAATTCAATCAGTGCAAAAGTCTAAAACTCTTTGATGTTTTTCATTTCATTGAAAGTTGTTGATTGGTTTTTTAACAGGATGGTCGTCGAGTTCGACGACGAATCAAAGAAGACCGCCAACTGCTAACCCCTTCCGTTCGAGTCTTCCAGATCTAAGTGTGGGTGGAAATTCTGAAAATTCAAAATTTTCAGTAACTCGACGACGACAGAGTCATCAGTATACAAGAGTTTTGAGGTCATCATACTCTGGTGGAGGTCAAGGAGCTCCATTTGGTTCATCAGGACTTCGAAAATGTCGGAAGAAGTCATCGAGTGATGAAGAGACATCGTCACTGATTGACGAATCAGAGCGTTGTCTTAGGTCAAGTATTGACCTCCTCCTTACTGACGACATACCACCACCAGGATACGATTATCCTTATTGCTCTTCTAGTACAAGTGCACTCGGAAGAAGATACTCGTCACAACCAATCTTGACAGGTCAGTAGAGTAGTTAAGCCAATTATATGAAAAGTTGCNTCGGAAGAAGATACTCGTCACAACCAATCTTGACAGGTCAGTAGAGTAGTTAAGCCAATTATATGAAAAGTTGTCAAAAAGTAATAAAATTCTCAAAATTTTGAAATTTTTGAAAATTTTCAAAATTCTCAAAATTTCAAAATTTTTGAAATTTCAAAAATTTTCAAAATTTTCAAAATTTTCAAAATTTTCAAAATTTTCAAAATTTTCAAAATTTTCAAAATTTTCAAAATTTTCAAAATTTTCAAAATTTTCAAAATTTTCAAAATTTTTCAAAATTTTCAAAATTTTCAAAATTTTCAAAATTTTGAGAATTTTGAAAATTTTGAAAATTTTGAAAATTTTGAAATTTTTTGTTTGTTTTTATTCTAGAAGACGCATTTTTCTACCGAGAGCCTCGGAACAAAGGAANAAAATTTTGAAATTTTTTGTTTGTTTTTATTCTAGAAGACGCATTTTTCTACCGAGAGCCTCGGAACAAAGGAATGGGCAGTCCATTTCTTCCTCGTCGAATGGCAGACATGCGCTGTTCGAAGTATGCAAAAGTAATTTTACCCGATGGTCAAGTATCGGTGGTATCTGTTTTGGAAATTGATGAGATTCGGGATACTCTGACAGTTGCTAGTGACTCATCAGGAGGTCCTATTATCATTCCCTTCAGAAAAATTGTTTTTGCTTGGCGAAACAGTCGTAGATAAAAAGACATATTGGGGGAAATTGAAAAATTATTTATATTTATTAATTAGTCACAATTAATCAAAAAATAATTTAGCCAATTTTTTTCCATAAAAATCTGATGGAAGTGGATCTCTACCGATGTACAGGGAGTCTCAAGTTTTTTTTGTTTGGTACTGTACACTGTAAAACAAAATTCTAATTTTCTGTCGATTTTTATATATAACAGAAATAATTGATTTTAGAGTTGAAACATATCAACTTAAGATCACGACATAAGTATTTTTAAAATTTTATTTATGAAATGAATTTTAAATTTGGCGAGAAATTTTTACGTTATCTTAGCTCCATACATAGTTTCATATGTGACTTGGTAAAAGTGAAGGAATTCAGTACCAAAGAAGAATTTAAGGGTTATTACTAAACTGCGCATCTGGGCATCTGCGCTTCTGGGCATCTGCAAATCTGCGCATCCCATTAGATGGGAATTTTTGATCCTCGCTCTCAGGTTAAGCGATTGTAGTAAAAAATTTTTTAGGTTCAAAAATGACCATCTATGAGAATGCGCAGGGACGCAGAAGGTGCGCGCGCACTTTAGGAATAACCAAACTTAAGGCACTCTATGTATTTCAATAAATATTTTTATTGGCGTTTCATTGTTGTCTTGTATGAGGGGAAATTTACCAGAGAAAAATTATATCATTGAATATCCCGCGCGTTTCAAATGTAAGTCAATTTTGTCGATAATAAAAATACAAAAAAAAATAACTAAAATGGAAAATACAAAACAGACGTTTCCGAAGCAATTTTTATTACACGAATACAAAAAAAAAATTTTTTTTTTATTCTGTGCAATAGTCTAAAAAATTTTTTATACCGGCAAATTTTGAATTATATTTAAAACTCGAGTATATATTAGTTTCTAGAGCTCGAAAAGAGCTATGTGATTCCTTTATAATTAATAATTATTAATCTAGTATGAAAAAAAAAATTATTTATTTCTGTCAAATGTCAAATTATTCATGTATCATGGCTGTTGTAAATTAATAAAATGTGTCAAATTGAAGTTTGATGATTCAAACTGTAGAAAATTTTATAAAAATTTTGAAATTTTTTTGAAATTTTTTAAAATTATTGCAATTATTTTTGTTTATTTTTTCAATTTGTCAGTACAGTAATTACCCCATTATTAGACACTTGATTAAAATTAACTAAATAAATTAAAAATTTATGTATAAAAATCATAAAATTTTGGCTTCAAAATTACCTCATGGATATGAAACAAGACTTCAAAATTTTACATAAATGAGTTCTTTAATTTTATCTCCAGAAGTTTAAACTTATATTAAAAAAAAACACACTTATTTGGCGGTGAATTCAAAAGTTACAGGCAAAAGCAATTATGTATAGAATCATAAAACGCATTCTAAAAATTCAGTTTAGTAGGATCAGTGCTAAACTTTTAATACAAGTCAGTCTAGTTTCAGAAAAATGATTAATTAATTAATTACTAATTAATAAAAAATAATTAATTAATTAGAAAAGTTCATTAATTAATAAAAAAAATTAATTAAAATTGAAAAATTAATTAAAACAATGATTCCATCAGTGTTACTGAATTTGTTAGTAGCTCATAAGCTTAATATTAAGTTAAGGCTAATAGATACTTAGTGTTTCATTTACATAAACGTTAACGCAGGCGCTAACAAAACTTAGCTTTGAAACTTAGCTTCTTACTTAGCGCTTAGCGTTGAAACTTAGCGCTAACAAAATTTAACTTTTTTTACTATAATTTTGGCGCTTTGATTTTTTCTTTAAAAAAATCCCTTCCCTAATTTTAATTTTAGAGGAAATAGGCTGCGCAAAAAAAAAGTTAGCGCCAACGTTAGCGTAAGTGAATTAGTACTAAGTGTCTAATAAAGCCTAAATTAAAAACGACTCAGTCTGCTGCTAGAAAAAGTAGATTTTGTCGCTCTTGTTTCTTGTAAAATTCCGCGCGCTTCATCTAAATGACGTGTCACACTGTGCGCTTGCGTTGAAAAATTACTTCCTGTATTTCTATTCAAATGTCTTTCACCCTCTGTATCCAATGGCGCATATTCAACAATTTCTGTCTGTGATCGATCTGCGACTGAGCGAGCTGCTCCAGCAGGACCTGAAAGTACTGATGATGCGTCATCATATTCCAGCGCGGCACCAAAATCAACCATCATTTCTGTCATTGAACGAACATCTGTCATTGACTTTCGACTTTCTCCCGCTGTACTCTCTCCGACTGATTTCTTACGTCGGTAGATCATTGGTCCTGCAGATGACGCAGATGAAACACCGCTAACAACTGAGTCTTCTCGATAGTATGTTGGAGGTGGAGCAAGTACTCGAATGATAACATCCCATTTCTCTGGTTCAAATAATTTTTCATAACGAATATCTCGTCGAATTCGTTCATAGTCTTCTCGTACAGTAGCTTCAGTTAGGAGACTTCGCAATGTGGACTCAGTAGTAATTATACGACGCCATTTTTCTCGATCATCTTGAGTAAGGACTGAAGCTGCTTCGGAATGATAGTCATCATCATCTTCATGACTTGGAGTAGGTGGAGGAGGGGGTGATTCGAGAACGCGCAGAAGTACTTGCCATCTTTCATTCCACGTCTGCGTATCATCTTCTTGTAATTTTTGCATAGCTCTTGACACTGTAGTTGTGCGCTCGGTATCTTCTCGTGTTAGGTCAGTCCGACGACTCAAGGTTTCGCGATCAATTGCAGAATAGCGGGAACGAGCGAGTGGCTCATCCACAACTGACCAACCAATAGAAGAAGCGACATCTGTTGTCTCAGAACCTAAAATGGATTAAAATTTTCAGTTTTTGAGGTTGTCAGTAAACTGCGCACAATTTGCGCCGCTGCTCACCCTTAAAAATAGTAATTTTGGAACCTAAGAATCTTTAGTGAAAACGGTTAAATTTACTCTTAGGCTCAAAAATACCCACCTATTAGGTTACGCAATTGCGCATTTTAATAATAGCCATTTTTTGGAGAATTGCTTAATTGCGCAGTTTTTGCGCACTCAAATAGATAAGCATTTTTGAACCTACAAAATGTTTTTTTCGGTGCAACCGTTGAATCTAACAGTTTAGTTTCAAAAACATCTATCTATTAAGGTGCGCAGAGTGTGCGCACTTGAGTAGTACAAAATTTTTTGAACAATTTTTTGAAACAACTTTAAAATTTACTGCGCAAATTAAAAAAAAAATCAATTTAATTAATACGTTTTTGATGCCATATATATTCATTTTTTTTATAAATGAAGGGCAAGCGCTCACCGCGTTCCCAAGCCTCATCTTCCGGAACTTCATGACTTCTAATCACAACGTCCCATTTAGGTGTATCTTTTTTATAAAATTGTGTCACTTCCCGTGTCCGGCGTTCCTCATCTTCAATCAACCGGCGTTCAACAATTGTCTAAAAACAACAATGAAATATTAAACCATACTCATTGTTGAGGTTGACATATAACATGTAAGTTACAAAATTAAAAAAAAAATCCCTTCACCTGTAGATAAACGTCATCCACAGTGTGTACAGAGACTTCCGGTTTTTTGACTACCAATGGTTGTTGCTGTAGTTGTTGTTGTTGCGTATATCTTGTTTCACGATTCATATCTTCCCGGTCAATTACAGTACGCGTGTCCACGGCTTCAGCTGATTGGAGGTTTCGACTTGCTTCTTTGTGTGCTTGAATCTGAAATTAAAACATTGACTTAAACATTAAAAAAATTAATTCCTAAAATTTGAAATTGAAAATATTCAAGAAAATTTAAAAAATGCCCCCAATCATAAAATTTAGTGTATTCATTTTTTACCCTAGAAAAGACAGGAGGTGGCGCTCGTTTCCTTGGAGGTGGATGCAAATCAGTCATTTGTGAACTTTTAGCCAATCCCGTCTCAACTGATGTAATGGATCCTTCTGTCTCTGAATAATGTATTTTAGCTTCCGGTTGCTTAGCAACACGCATATTTACTTCAAATTGTGCTTTTCCAACTCTTGGAGGTGGAATTAGAGCTCTATCTACTTGCACATGCGTATCAGAATATTCAGAAGAGACCGTATCTGGTCGATGTGGTGCATCTTCAATAGATGATGGATAGTCAGAACCTAATGTTTCTTCTATGTGTACTTCAGATGAAGATTCTGATGGTGGATGTACACGCGGGATTTTTAAATTTTGAAATGATTCAATTGTTGATTGTTTCTCACTCTCTTCTTCATCAATTGGACTAAAAATTTCAAAATTATATAAAAATTCAACCCAAAGTGGTAAAAAATTGTGAATTTTTTATATAATTTGTATCAAAATGGTATGAAATTGTTTACCTAAATGGTCGTTTTCGATAGACTTGAATATTTCTATGTCGTAGACAGTAGTAGGAACATCCGAGTCCCAAAAGCATCAGTCCCAAAAATAAAATTGCACAAATGATGAGAAGAATTTCGAATTCCTTGAGTGGTTTTGGAAACGCCCCGGGGATGATCGGATTTTGTTGAATTCTGTGTATACCGTCTGGTCTAAGTACGACTATTTAATTTTTTGGGGGGAGAATTATACAGTGAGTCCATTTGAAAATTTGAACCAAAATTTGTTATTTTGCAAAAATTTAATAAATAGACAAAAATTTTTTGAATGGATCATAGAAACATGTTAACTAGAAAAAGCAAATAGGTCAGTGTTCAATAAAACCTAATCATTTTTTATAATAATTTAGTTATTAGTAATACCCAGTTGCTACAGACTTATTTTAAGTAGTGTGGGAGTTTTCAAATAGACTCACTGTATTTTCACTCGGAATAAAACTTATGAGGGGAAAATTGTCTCATAAACCTGAAAGTTACATCACACAAAAAAAAATTTTTTTTTTCACCCAAACACATCAAATTTTGTGTTAAAAATACTTTTATAGAAAGTTAATACTTTCAACAAAATTTCATTTGGAGAAGCTCACTGTTTCAATTTTATTTCATGTTTGTACTGAAATATTGTTCAATCTTAAGTTTTTTAGTTAAAATTTTTTCAAAATGTTTGATTAAGGTTGAAATAAGTAAACGCAAGTGATATAAAAATTTACAAAAATCAACCTTACAAGGGCAAGCCCTAAACGAATTCTAATAAATCAACAAATACAAGAAGTTGAATATCCTAAAAATAATTTAATAAAAGAACTTTAAGTAAAGATTGTGGTAAAATAAAACAATCTTAAGAAAACAAAATACCTAACAAACGAACCTAATCCCTAAACCTTAACAAAAAGTAAATAAACTTAAAGTAGTATCATTTTATTAAATTTGTTTGACATTTTGACTATAAATTATTCATAAATAAATTTTTTTTTAATAACCTAAAGTGGTTGGAAAATAAAGATATATTGATTCAACTTTTTCCAATTCTTGATTGCTATTACAAATATTTGTAATTATTTAATAAAAGTTTATAATTTTTATCAAGTTTAGAAATAATTTATTCTATAATTTGTGTGCATTTTTTAGTGTGTGTAAATTTCAGGTTTATAAGACAATTTTCCCCTCATAGTTTTGAATTTTGAGCAAATTATGGTGGAGACACCAAATTCAAAAATAAATAAATCGTATTAAGAACCGGACCAAAAATTAATTCCATAAGCCATTAAGTTTTTTGTAATGATTTGTGAAGCAGAGTAGTAAAACAATTAAAAATTTAAGGCGCCAGAACTTAAAATACAAATTATTACCATTAGTAGCGCGTACATAAATTAAAAAATAAATAAATACAAATCTGCTCATAAAATTTAAAATTCATATTATGAACTTCAAATGTTATATTTGGCGCGCAAAAAAAATTCAAAGAAAATTAGACGACTGCACCGCAAAATTACATGATTAGACATATCAGTGTTGTTTTTTGTACAGAAGTCTATTTTCCCTTGACTTTGCGCATTTCCTTTTGACTTTACTCGCGCCAAATACAAAAAAAATATTTGAAACATGATGTATAATTCGAAAAACAAATTATTTACAATGGAATAGGTGGAGCTTCAACAATTGGTGGTGGATAGCGACAAACAATTGTGATGACTTCGTCTCCTTCCATCTCCAATCCAGGATGAAACCGAACAATTACGTTGTTTGTAAAAACGCGCTGAGGATCCTGCAAAACAAAAAATTTTGTTTTAAATTTAAATTTTTCGCGCATTTTTTTTATCACTTAAAATTCAATTTTAACTTCACCGCCACTGTTGTTCTTGTACTTATAACTCAATTTCTGTTAGCTTTCATTGATTTTTTGTTTATAAAAGCGCGTTTTCAGTAAAAAAGAATCAGTCTCAAAGTTAATACCAAAAAAGTTTAATCAATCTTAGCGCGCGGATTTAAAAAAAAAACTTAAATGTACCTAAAAACTTGTTAAAATTTACATATCAGAGCAGTATAACTACTGTCTACTCAAATACTCACCCAATCAGGATCCAGTATGTAAATTTTTTGTCAAATGTTATTCTAGTGATTACCAACAATCAGATTTGCAAATATTTGAAGAAGAAAACCAAAAAAAAAAAACATTTTTTTTTTCTTAAATTTTCTTGATGCTTCCTGAAACACCCGGTATACTGCCTCAACTGGTTTTACTTTTGCTAATTTACGAAAATTTGCAAAAAAAACTGTTATAACAAACAATAGTAATAATAATAATAATAATTTTTGATCAAAATCAACTATCAAACTGAAAACTTGCTTCTGCTTTTGTTTTCAACTTTGCAAATTCCTGGTAGCACTTTCAAGGTTACTTTATATGATTCTTGTGAGAAATTATTACAACAGAATCTTAAAATTATGAAAATTATACAAAAATTTTCAGTTCCGTGTTCCACGATCAAAAAAAAATTTATTTTTTATTTTTTCTACATTGTCATATAATATTGTGTTAAACACAGATTGACAATTTGGATCAATTGTTGCAAAAGTCAATTGTTATGAAATTAAGCACTTTGTTGTTAACCCTGGATTAATTTTCAAAAGGTTTGGTTCACTTATTCACCTGACAAAATTCATTTTGCAAAAAAAAAAAAATTGTGCAATATTTTTTTGCACAGTCTATTCAAATAAATCTGACCAAACTGTTTAAAAGTTGAAATAAAAAAATGAAAATTTGATAATGGTTAACAAAAATTGAAGAAAAAATCGTTATTTTTTGTAAAAATCGTTATTTTTTGTAAAAATAATGACCCTTTCCCGCATTTATGGTAATGGTGTCTATACTCCTTTAATTGGAAGGTCAATACTATCACTTGTGAAGAGGTCATGAATCTGCCAACTACCCACACCACTTAGCAGATTGTATGCAAAAATTATTATTATTCACCACTATAATTTCTTATTTGTAGCTAGAGGGTATTATTGCCAAAATTTTTTTGCAAAATTTAATTTTGAAGATGAAGAAATTAATCCATCTGACCATATTTGTCAAATATGAATTTAGTTGACTTAGAAAAAACACCAGTAAAGCGTCATGATTCGTGGGTTAAAAAAAAGTTAAACAGTTTGGAGTAGGGCAAAAAAAAGTTAGACCTGGTCAGGTTTTTTTATATTATTATTTTATTTTTATTGCTTTTTAGGTGTCATAATTTGATCCTACAATCATAATTTATTTATTTGGAAATTAAGGAACTAATTTCCAAATAAAATTGTCTCTTAGCCAAAAACCAATCCCACAAAACTACTTAATTTGGCAACATGGTACAAAAACATAAATTATTTTTCTATCCCACATCCCATGATTTACTTGTTCGATCGGAAGAATTTTTTATCAAAAAATAATTGTATTTATTAAGTAAATACATTTTAAAAACTATGAAAAAGTTATTTATTAAAATCTAAAGTATAAAAAACCAAAATTTTTCAAAACTGAAAGTAAAGAAAGAAATTTTTGTTTTTTGACAGTAATGAGGACAGTGGCGCCTGGCGCCTGACCGGAGTCATAAAAATCTCGTTTCCTGGAACCAATTAAAAATCTACTTGTAAAATATATTACTTTCAACTTTAACAANTTAAAACTCTACTTGTAAAATATATTACTTTCAACTTTAACAATAATTATTAGAAACAACACAAAAAAATAGTTTATTTTATGTCTCTTAAGGCACTTTCATAATACTTCCACTTAGGTCGGAGTTTTGCAAATTTTACAGGTTTTTTTTTTAATTAAATAAACAGATGTTCATTCATTCTCGTATTCATTTTGTATTGTTTTTTACAAAAAGTACCTTAAAATAAGCAACAGGTGTGAAAAAATTTTATAACCTGGACCGAGACTGAAAAGTCTACAAAGTATAATAATTTTCATACATCTTTCTAACCACATTGTATTTATGAAGTACTCAGAAGTAAAAAAAAAACTTCTATGAAACACTCTGATTGGTTGAAGGTGATTCAGAATAAAATTGTCATGATTGTGTAGGTTTGAGTTTAAGAAAAGAGGTAAAGGCCACTACACCTTAATCATTATCTTACAAAAAAAAAAATAACAACCAAGATCAAGTTTCCTAATATAGAAATTAGTAATATGGCCAAACTTCCTATTTGGCCAACAATGGGCCAGTTCCTTGTCGTCATTTTTATTCTATCAGGAGAGATTATTCACACGAAAAATTTACATCAATTTATGTCTAACTTGTCATTGACGCTTAACAGGTCTAAACACCCACTTGTAAAAAAATAATTTACCAATCGCAACACAATTATTAGCTAATTAAAAAAAAAGACTCCTTTTGTATATGGAAGGTTTTTTTTCAGTCATGGATAGTACCAAATTCTAATAAACTGGTACCGTTTTATCAAATTCTACAATTTTTTCAGTATGGATGGAAAATTTTAACCCTATTTTTCTATTAANAAGAGTCCTTTTGTATATGGAAGGTTTTTTTTCAGTCATGGATAGTACCAAATTCTAATAAACTGGTACCGTTTTATCAAATTCTACAATTTTTTCAGTATGGATGGAAAATTTTAACCCTATTTTTCTATTCAGTCGGTATGAATTTGATTGTTTCTATTTAAAACAAAATGTATTTTTTGTTACGCATGCGCAGTTTCATTACCTGTCGTGTTCCACAGCCTTTTAGAGGAAGTTCCAAAGTGACTACAGTGTTGCCAGTTCCTGAAGCAAAGCATGCGCTGTTACGATCAAAATCCGAGTAAGCAATTCCAAAAAATGGTTCTTTAAAAGATAAATTAATTTTCATTGAGCCATCAGCACAATTGAGATTTGCAGAAGTTCGATTCAATTTAATTTGTGGTTCCAAAGTATTCAATTTTGTAACTTTTCCAGCCAGTGTTGCAGTCTGGGGTAATCCATCGGTGTATTCGATGTCATTACCCTGGATTCCATAATTGGATTGTGGTTCTGCACAGGCGCAGACGAACAAGTAGAAAATAAAGCTGAGCATCCTAAAAATTAAAACAATTATAGACAATATTAAACTAATTAATTTGAAATTGACAAAAATATACCATTGTTTTGAATTTTAAGCTTTGGGAAGTTTTTTTTTGGGAATAAAATATAAATTTTTAAGTCTGTTTTTAAGTCAAATTATAATTTTGTTTGTAGAAATTTAAAAAAATTTCATGAGCGGCGCAGTACTCCACTATGCTAAAGAATACGGATGTATAACAAATAAAAACAGTGGTAATTTTATGCAACATCAATAAGACAGAATGTTAATTAAGTCCGTTAGCTGTCTGCATGATCTCTGAGATTAATGAAAATAAGATTTATGTATTGTTGTTTCATTGTTGGTTGAGAATCTCTATTGACCAATGAGGGAATTTTTTCATTGTTTAAAATGAACCGAAGAGGGGTTAAACTATGTAACCATAGAATACAAATTAGTAAAATAAAAAAACTAAGACTAATGCATTCTCAAGACAAACTACAATTCATTCTCATTTTTATCATTATTCATTCCTAACTATGACTTCCGCAATTGTAATTGCAAATTATTTTCATGGTCAGGTGCAGATTCATATCGATGTTTTTTCCAGATGGATATAAATTTTTTTTAACATCCGCGCAGATGTCTATTGAAAGTAAAAGTAGAAAGTGTCGTTGCAAAAACAAAAAAAAAAAATTTTTTTTTGCAAAGATTTCAAATTAAAATTTTTGAAGATGATAATAGAATATGACCTCAGCAGAAATGAACCAAAAGCAAAAAAAACTATAAGAGAACAATAAGTGATATTTGTCAACAAAAGAAATTTTAATCAATATTTTTAATTTGTAAAAGAAAAAAATTTTTTTCAATGCAATTTCTAATAATAATTAAAAAACTATAAATTAAATTGAAAATGAGTCATTTTAATGGTATGAAAAAAAATCCTTCATTATTGAAAAATTAAACACTTATTTTTTACATTGCGAAAAAAAAAAGTTTTTAAATCAACGTCCTAGGTTTCTAAAATTTCTCCTCAGTCCTGACTGTCAGAAATAAAAAATTGAGCACAATGTTTCAAAGTTCACAATTCACAAATATTGAAACAGTATAAACTAAAAATTTGTTTGAACCGCTCAATTATTCATTTTTCATTGAGTAATAGTTAATTTGAAACACCTTGTATAAATTATCAGTAAAATTAACATTAACAATAACCAAAAACTTAACTTGCTAATTCTAAATTAACATATTGAACTCCACTAAAATTTTATTAGTGTGAATCAACTATTGAAATGTAAAAAAAAATAACACTTGATGAAAATTGATGAATAAATTATCAATTGTGATGATGACAAAGTTGATTTTGTAATNTCACAATTCACAAATATTGAAACAGTATAAACTAAAAATTTGTTTGAACCGCTCAATTATTCATTTTTCATTGGGTAATAGTTAATTTGAAACACCTTGTATAAATTATCAGTAAAATTAGCATTAACAATAACCAAAAACTTAACTTGCTAATTCTAAATTAACATATTGAACTCCACTAAAATTTTATTAGTTTGAATCAACTATTGAAATGTAAAAAAAAAATAACACTTGATGAAAATTGATGAATAAATTATCAATTGTGATGATGACAAAGTTGATTTTGTAATTTTTGTGTAGGTGTCATTGGATTCATAAAAATTCCAATAAAAATGACATCATAGGGTTAAACATGTTTGTCATNTTTTTGTGTAGGTGTCATTGGATTCATAAAAATTCCAATAAAAATGACATCATAGGGTTAAACATGTTTGTCATCAAATTTTTAAAAACAAGACAAAAAAAAGTATATATTTCCAAGATGAATTTCATTTCCAGTTTATTGTGGATCAAATTCGTAATGGAAAAACTAGTATTAGTACTTTTGAGCCTTTAAAACCAAGTTTTTTACATTTTGCAATTAATTCATACAATCCGTCTCAACATTTTAATTGCATTTCGTAACAATCTTGTTAGTAACTAACTTAAACATAATGAATCATAATTCTTGAAATACAAGTTTTTGGCAAATATTATACATAAGAATTTTTGCACATTTTTAATTTTGGCAAGGTCTCCTACTACTAAATCTACTTGTAGTTGTAATTTTTAAATTATAAGGATGTATCAGACAATGGTGCACGGCTTATGAGGTGATCAAGTGCGAGGCGTCATGCCTCTTACTTGTAGCCTTCGAACTTAAATTACCTTCTAAATAATAAGAAAAANTGATCAAGTGCGAGGCGTCATGCCTCTTACTTGTAGCCTTCGAACTTAAATTACCTTCTAAATAATAAGAAAAGAAAAATTGCAAGTACTCAAAGATCCTTCAAGAATCTTATTTTAACAACCATAACCATAATATGCGAAATTTGGAGAGATTCTTAAAAGAAAAAAGATTCAATGGGCGTCGTCTTCTGTGAGAAAACAATAGATATGGAACGAACCGTATAGTTAAAAAAAAACTCTCACTTTTACAGGAACAACTCATCCAGAACAAAAACACAATGGATTTTCATTATTTTTTTGTATTTTTTCTCAAAAAAAAAATCATCTGGAGTTAACGAACAATAGAAATTGGACTACCTGGACACTTGAGACTAATTGGAAATAATTATTTAAATAAGAAATTTTTATGCCAGTAGATTATTATTTCGCCAACTGCACGAGTTGTTTAGTTCCTTAACAATAGAAATTATTTGAAAGGGTTGTAATTTGAGCCTATTTTTTAGTAATACATAGTCTAAAAATAGCTACTTCAATAAAGTGTGTCATAACAGCAAAAAGAATTTTTTTGACAGACGGACGAAAAATTTTTTATAACCCTTGGTTGCATCGGTCCGTGTAAAAAAAAACTAGAAACCGAACTAGAAACCGCGTAAAAAAAAAATTTTTTTTTTGTTGTAGAGCTCTGTGCAAACAATAAGCTTAATAAATTTTAAAAGTATACTTTACTTTACCTAAATTTTAACAAAATAACGTTATTTTTACACGATTTTTTATTAATCCCGTTCGAATTGCTCATTTTAACAAAATTATGTATTGATTTATGAATCCACAATCACCTGCTTGAATTGCCAATTTTCCCTCTCACATTTTACCCAAAAATCAAGATGGCCTTGAGACGCCTTTTTAACCAACCTGTATCTTCCCCGTTTGTTTTTAGGTATTAGTTTATAGTCTACTTATGTAAAATACATGCAAAATTAATCAAAAACATGATAAAAAAAAAATTGACCATAATTTTCATAAAAATCCAATCTTTCCAGAAAATCCAGTCATGTAGTAATCATTAACGGTTTATATAAATGCAATAAATTTTGCTTATATTCATCAAAAAAGTGGCTTAACCAATCAAAAAAAAATCTCGTTTTGAGCAACTAATAGTAATAATAATAATAATAATAATAATAATAATAATAATAATAATAACAATAATAATAATAATAATAATAAAATAGCAAAAAAAAATTTTTTTCAAAGTACACCACGTGGGTTGACCATCATGGGAAATAATTATAGCCACTTTAATTTCGAAAAATTTCATTTGGCAAAGTCCCGTGTTGGAAAGTTGATGCAAATTTTTATCTTTTTTTTTTGCTAAAAACAGTCTCTCTGAAGCAGAAAAACGAACGACTGTAATTTGATGACAACGGACGCAGAACATTTCCGCAATTTGAATCGTTTTTTTATACAATTTCTATAAAAAGTGAAGCTTTGCCAATTTTTTTTTTTATCTTCTATCTGTTATAAAATCAGTAGTACGTCGGCGCCGGCGCAGAACTCTTGGACTAATGAATAATGTTTGAGTTTATAGAAAATAAAAATAAAGACCGTCATCTNTTGCTAAAAACAGTCTCTCTGAAGCAGAAAAACGATATAAAACGACTGTAATTTGATGACAACGGACGCAGAACATTTCCGCAATTTGAATCGTTTTTTTTATACAATTTCTATAAAAAGTGAAGCTTTGCCAATTTTTTTTTTATCTTCTATCTGTTATAAAATCAGTAGTACGTCGGCGCCGGCGCAGAACTCTTGGACTAATGAATAATGTTTGAGTTTATAGAAAATAAAAATAAAGACCGTCATCTCATCAATCAGAAACGCAAGAGTGAAAATTAAACCGTTGTTTCCGTTTTCATAGACTTATTGTTGACTATCATTGTTATCTAAAAAAAATTACATTTCATACAATGGGAATCAAATGTGTATCAGTATCATCTTCATAAAGTATCAGTTATTATATCACAGCGCATGCGTAAAAGTTATGTTCTAACTTAAGCTAATAACAAACCAAAATGTTAAGCGGACGTGTATGATTGGTTAATATTTTATTTATTTATTGTCAAAATATAAAAATTATTAATGTAATATGTGGGGAATTTAATATTTCTTTTTTGCAATTTGTATAAGTGTTAGTCATAAGGGAAATATTTTTGCAAGTAATTTGTACAAATAAATTACGAAATAATACTCAATCTTTGTAAAAACCAATCAGACGAAGGTACATAAAAATTAGTAATTGTTTGTATTTGGTACAAAGGAAAGCATTTGTAACCTTGAGAAATGTATTTACCAATTAACCTAAATTGAACGGATACCTTGGAAGAGCAATAGATCAACAATAATTTCATTTTGCACAAAAAAAAATTTTTTTGTTGCAAAAAAATTTTTTATTTTTTTTTTGTAAACAATTTTGATTTTTTTAAATTTCATACGGTATTATAAAATTTGAAAATAACATAGA
Organism: Holacanthella duospinosa; assembly: GCA_002738285.1. Classification (NCBI taxonomy): domain Eukaryota; kingdom Metazoa; phylum Arthropoda; class Collembola; order Poduromorpha; family Neanuridae; genus Holacanthella; species Holacanthella duospinosa. The sequence continues at coordinate 48,324 of NIPM01000487.1, forward strand.
AGTAATTGCGTCAAAAAAAAATTTTTTTTTTCTCCCTGATTCATCAATCATGAGACTTCATTTGCAAAAAAAAAATAAATAAAAAATAAAATTGCAAATTATATTTATTCATAAAAATGAGCTAGAAAACTGTCAAGAGATCTCACGCCAAAAAAAAACATTTTTTGCGACAATTCGTCATATTTTTTTTGTTATAAAATTTTTACTTCTTGACAAGAATTCCGTGTAACCTGGAGGCAGAAAACAATAGAATTTTTTTTGTCATAATAATTTAAATGTCAAGAAANGAGGCAGAAAACAATAGAATTTTTTTTGTCATAATAATTTAAATGTCAAGAAAAATATTTCAAAAATTTTTCCTTCTGTTACTGGTTGGAAAATGATGAAACAGCCTGTTGATAATTTTTACATAATTTTTTTTTTGCATAAAAAAAGTTTTTTTTTTATAAACTGAAACAATTTTCTTGTAATTCACTCTAAATGATTAGTAGCTAGGACAGAATAATTTGCACTTTTTGCAAAAAAAAAAAAATNTTTTCTTGTAATTCACTCTAAATGATTAGTAGCTAGGACAGAATAATTTGCACTTTTTGCAAAAAAAAAAAAAATTACACCAAGTCATTCTTAAATGAATTTAATGTTCCAACCCTAAGCCCGCTAACAGGAGATAAAATGACAATTATGTGAAAATGACTTAAAAAAAAATTTTTTTTTTTAAATTTCCCACTACTACGACATATAAATTGAGTATTGACTCATATGTTATTTTCCACCTGTCTCACCTTAACAATACTCAAAAAGTGAAAGTGAGTNTAAATTACAAGGTTGGGATTCGGGCGATTGTCCTCTTAAAATGACAATTATGTGAAAATGACTTAAAAAAAAAATTTTTTTTTTTTTTTAAATTTCCCACTACTACGACATAAATTGAGTATTGACTCATATGTTATTTTCCACCTGTCTCACCTTAACAATACTCAAAAAGTGAAAGTGAGTTTATATCATAAGAACAAAAGATGAGTCAAAAATTTACAATAATAATAGCAAAATGATGAATAGGCTTCTTCAGCCGCAAAGGAAACAAAAATTACGCATAAATGGTGCAAAAAAAATTTTTTTTTTTTTGTATTATTCATTTGGTGTTATTGGCCCACGCACAGTCATTATTCCCTTTCATGCCAAAAAAAAAAATTTTTTTTTTGCAATAACCTGTTAATGATGCATTATTATTATTATTGCAACATTTCCGATCAAATTCCTTCCTATTGTCTTTTTTTTTGCATTATTTCACTCGTAATTAAACCAACTTTCAAATCATTCATGTTCAAATATTAGCGCATGCGCATTTATAATTAGCACATGCGCGGCGCTTTCGCTAAAATTTTCCACATATTCTGTCTCGAGGTTCATCAGAGTTACCGTAAATAGGAGTTTGGAGTATACTTTAATTGATAGAAAAGGTTAAAAACAATTAATTTTGTTGAAATTTAGTAATTTTTAAATCTATACATTATTTTTATTTTTAGTATTAGACACTGAGCGTTAGCAATAGACATTAACGAAAATTGACAAACTTCATAAATTAAAAAAAAATNATTATTTTTATTTTTAGTATTAGACACTGAGCGTTAGCAATAGACATTAACGAAAATTGACAAACTTCATAAATAAAAAAAAAATTTTTTTTTAACTAAATCAGAAAAGTAAATTTTCAAAAAGTTTTAAAATTATGTTTAAGCCGAAAAATTTACTATAGTATAAACTTCACAAATGATCACATGATCATTATTAAAAGTAACTCATAATTTGTAAACTTTTAATAAACTTTATAAACTTTAAAACAGGCAAACTCTCTTTTGATAAGTTTTATCAGCGATAATTTATTGCGCCTGCGCGAAACGGCGCGCAATGGACCAAAAAATTAAATTTTTACACGAAATTATACCTAATTTCGCTCGCTAATTCGATTATTGAAAAATAATTGAATTTCATCTAGATGCGCCAAAATTGCGCTTTAATGTGAAATTGGCTCAGTTTTACGCCGAGCGGACCAAATTTACTAATCAAATAATCCCAAGGCGACAGAAATTTATCTAAAAAATCGAATAGTAACTGCGCACATTTTTTGCACATCTCTACAGCCTAATAGTTGAGCATTGTTAACTCTCTCTCGGCTATATGAAACTTAAGGTTGGACCAGGCTGTCCTAAAAAATTTTTTAGGTTAAAAATACCCATTTATTAGATTGCGTATTAAACTGCGCACTTTAAAAAGTGCGTGGTTTAATAATATTCTAAACTTTCATTCGGATCTAATGGCGCACACCAAAATTATGCCCATAAAGTGGCCGAAGTTTATCCAAATTACACTCAGGCGCAATATGGTGATCGCAATTGCGCTCGAGATTTTTCCCACTAATTACTTTCATTAGAAAGCAATTAATTTTAATGAACTTTAGTATAGTGACTTATCAACGAAAGTTATCTCTAATTTAAACATTTTCTTTTTAACCACTCTACTGTCTTTCTTTTATGATTGATTTTTTATATTAATTGTTGTTAAAAAATTTTTTGCAAACTTAGCATAAATTATTTTTGAACAAGATACCTAACTGGATTAAGTAGAGGAATGAGTAACTGTTTTTAAGTTAATCTAATCCAACAATGCTTCCTTCTTGGTAGACGTTTTTTTTCTTCTTTATACTTCGTAACTGTGTTAGTCCTATCTTGGTCAGTTTCGTTTCCGGTCGTATCAGGGGGAAATTTTTTTTTTTTTTTGCAATTTTACACATAGGCCAATTCACATTGTTGAGAATGTAATGTTTCACGCAGACTGAGCACTCACCATCATCACCTTACTTAAGTCATTCATGCCAAAATATTAAGTTAGCCGTTGGTTTGGCCTGCTATCAGAATAACAATAATACACCCATTGTTGAGATTCAACAAATAATTATTGACAGCGTTATAGTTTTGAAAAAAAAAAAACAACGGCAAAGATAATAATTCAATAATTACCAGATGAATTTTTGTAAGGAATCAAACAAACCTATTGTTGTAAAGATAACAATAGACTTAAGTATTAAGTAGTAGTTTTCTAGCGGCAAAAGTTATGAATTGGCAAATACAAATTTACGAAGGACGTCCAAGGTTCCTATATAAATGATCATGATAACTGTGAATTGTAACGAAATTTACTGTTTTTTTTTACTACATAATAAAATTTGGTTACAAGTGTGTTACAACAATGGATGAAAATTTATATAAAAATTTTTATCAATTTTTGGTCTAAATTTACTAATACTAGATTTATACTTGAAATTTTTAGTAGTGTCTTGAAAAAGGGTGGATGGTATGATAATGATACAAAAAGTTTTATAATTTTGTATAACAATAGGGATGAATATTATAACTTAAACTTTAATTTTTGGAAATATTGTATTTAAAAAAATTAATAGAAAATTAATAGAAAATTATTTATAATTTCTAAAAATTTTTTTTTTTTTCAAAAATGTGACCGACGGGAGGGCGTGCGGGCGGTTTGAACAATAANCGGATAAAAAAAAAAAAAAAAAAAAAAAAAAAAAATAAGCGGGATAATTCAAAAATTATTAAAAAATCAAAATGTCAACTTACATCCTCTGTGTCTCCATTTCCAAATCAACCGAGTGCGGTGTCCTCGGTAACTTTCACTACTCGTAGTATAAATTACTCTAGCCGCTTCGGTTTTGATTGGTTAATTGTTCTGGTTTCTTTACATTTTCACTTGTATTTGTACAAATTGAAAGAAAACAAGTTTGACTGGAGAGTCGAGGAGGTCGACCCTGGATGACAAAGATTTAAGTGACGACGTGAGTCACTGGTCTCACTCCTCGTGGACAACTGATCTCAACTCAAGTCTCAAATCGCGTCACTTGGATTGGAAAGAACGTCTTTCCCAGAAGATTTCAGGTGAGTAATAATGGTTGATAGTTTGGTATGGCTTAAGCTATAACTGGATTGCTTTTGGTGTATTGTTCAACTAGTGTTGTTGTGTAAGGATGACTCCAACCCCTTCATCACAATTCACAACCATAGACATGAAATGGGAAAGTATTGCAGAAGAATTCAATGGGGATGATAGAGATTGTTAAGAGTAAGGCTGTCTCTCATGATTCTATGAAAATCAATCCCGCAAAAATTCATCCGAAAACATTTGTTTATAAAAATTGTTGAAAATTTAGTCGTAGGGTTTGAAAATCCGGTCATGTAACTTCGGCTACTAAAAACCGACCTGGTTAATCTGGTCTCATATATCAAATCTAAAAAAGCCGGACTCAAATCTACCCCCTGCAAATCTAGATTCGAAAATTCAGACTTCAGAAGCTTAAATATAGGTTTGAAAATCCGCTCCATTTTCCGGTGTGATTCCGCAAATCTGCGATCTCGCAAATTTACAAAAAAATTTTTGGTGCTCTAAATCCGGTACACTAAATTCCACCACGAAAACCCTAATTTGAACACCCATGGCCTTAACACTGCTCTTGTAAATCCGATCTTGAAAACAAGGCCCCGAAAAATTCTACTTGCGTAAATCAATACGCTGCAAAAATCGCAAACTTAAATTTTTTTTGGTTATCGTCTAATTAAGAGTTTAATAGTAGTAGCCGGTAGGCATAGTATTATAGTTTGTATAGAATTCTAGAGCCTTTTAAAGGAATCTCTCATAGACGAGGATCACATCCTTCAGGTCAGGTTGTCGTGTACACCTTGAAGCAAGAGTGTAGTAGTAGCCGGTAACTGTAAGTATTCTAAAGTTTGTGTAGAATGCCAGACACTTTTAGGTGTGTGGTAGCGTGGTTCTATTGCTAAGCATACTTCGCACTTACTTTACATAAAAGGGAGTGAGCTATTGACATTCATCTTATTCTGCTGGAAAAGCCTTATCGGCATTTTTGATACACGTGGGTCCAGATACTTAATTACGAAGACACCGGAAGCCTTGGTCCAGACCTACATATTTCCCTAGGGTTAGCGCACCGATTTAAATTTGAACAAAATTCAAATCTGTACGCTAAAGGTCAATTTAGACTCGTACGTAAGCGTTCCGACACGTCAAAATTCATCCGACACGTCATTTTGTCTAGACGGTATTTATTCCGAAACACCTCTTTTGTAAGTAGATTTGGCGGATGTCAATTTATACTCCACCGACAACCAACCACTGATGTTGGGAAAAAATGAAAAGGGTAAACAGAATATAAAATACATTCCGAGTTTATTAGCAAAGATTTAGATTATTACAATGTAAATTTTTTACTAATAATTGAACAGGTTAAAATTTTACAAATTACAGTCCCTCAAATTGTAATAATTTTCTTAGTTATTATTTAAGATTTCAAATTTTAAATCAAAATGATTCAAGCCCTTGGGCAGAGAACTTTGACGGATGACCGATCCGTCAAATATTAAACATGTTTAATATTTGGCGGAAGAGTTTTTTGTCGGAACGGAAAAAAAACGGACAGATTTTCGAGCTGTTGTAAGAGCGTAAATTGCCTACGGGCCCGACAAGTTCCAGTCGTTAAGTCGATTTGTCGTGACGGATCACTTGTTTTATTGAGTATAAATTGGCCTTAACTCTGGGGACAATCGGTAGTCAAAGTGTTTAAGGCCTGAAAAACCAACAGAATCAACTTTTATACTAGCGCCAGGTTGTTAATTTAGGTCAAGGAAGGCACCAATCGAAACCGGTAGCCACAACACACTGGTTAACCCAAATGACATACCAATGGTATTTGTGTCATCGATTCACCTACAATTATATTTTTGAAAAGTCCAATTTTCAAGACCTAATTTGAAAGGTCGGTTTTCGGAGTCGGATTTTCGTGGAATGAATTTCCTACATCTCGAGACTAGTAAATTCTTCAACAAAATACATTTACTCGAGGGAAGGGGATAGATATGAGTGTATAAGGTAATAAGTAAGTAAAAAATTAATTGTAAAAGTGGAGCCCTTAGACCCCTCTCTGTATCATAAATTTCAACGTTACGTAATAGTAACTTATTACATAAGAGACAAACACTTGTTTTGCATTAGGGTTGGGATTGTTATTTTTAGCATTGTTCAATTATATTTCTTTTGTTCTTTGGTGAAATGCATGGAAATTGACATCAATTGGAATAAGATTAAATTTCCTGTGTCGGATATTAAAAATTTTATCTAGAAATGATATGAGTGTGTACCTGCCCTGAATTATTGGGATTTTCCGACCTCTTGTCTCAATAAATATGGTTTTAAAATTTACGAGATTTAAGTATCGCTATATATGGTATAGATGAGATTTGATATATTTTATTCAAATTTTCAGAAAATTTTGGAGAAATTTTTTTTAAATAAGTTTTGGGATATCTCGATTCCTAGTCTATTCCAAATCCGAACTTTTGAATTTTTAATTTAATTTCAGTTCAATTACAATTGATTTTAAAAGGCATGAGTGAAAGCCCGTTCAAGAGTATAATAAAGACTAGAATCTGGTCTGGACTTTCGGCCAAGTCAAGCACGGATGTTGAGTCTAGTTCGATCTTTGACTCAAGTCAAGACCGGACTTTGAGTTAACTCAAGTCCGAACTTAAAGTCAAGTCAAGTATGGACTTTTAGTCAAGTCAAGTCCGGACTTTTAGTCAAGTCTGAACTTTTAATCAAGTCCGGACTTTTAATAAAGTCCGGAATNCCGGACTTTTAGTCAAGTCTGGACTTTTAATCAAGTCCGGACTTTTAATTAAGTCCGGACTTTGGAATCTGGCCTGGACTTTTAGTCACATAAAACACGGACTTGAGTCTGGTCCGAGGTTTCAATCAAATCCGAATTGTTTAGTCTGACCGTACTTTCAGTCAAGTCAAGTCTGGACTTTGATTCTACTTCGGACTTTGAATCTGGTCCGATCAATTACTAAAATTTAGTATGTAACGAATACCGGTATTCGGCTCAAAAACGAATAACAAATATTCGGCCGAATATCTCACATTGTGTAAGTGGGGTATCTATCGAAAGGTCTCAGCCCCAGGATTTGCATTCATGCGTCAGAATTACGTTTGGATGAATACCGCAGATTTTATTTTTAAGAACTTTCTTTAAAGCAAAGTAAGTAAGTTTAATTTGGTAGTTAAAGTGAGTATATTTCGTCAAGTTTTCGACCTATTGGAAGGGTTCCAAAGATTGATGCAGCGTTTCCTCGTTGAATAATCAGGCTAATTCGCTGTAATAAATATGAAGTAGATCTCTTCTCTTTCAGTTTAATTCAATCTGGTACTCATAGTTAAGTCAAGGCAAATTGTGATGTATGACTCACTTGAGATTACAGGAACATATAGTACTTCTAAATCGCTGTCTTTTGACATTTTAGATAATTACTACTAGAAAAATTTCCGTGGAATTTTTTTTATCAGAAATTTGAGATTCTTTCTTTCTTCCATACCAGAGTCAAGATACCCGATTCCAAACCCCAGCCCCAGCCATCAAAATATTTCCAATCGGAACCAGTCGGAAATTATAAAATACAGTTTGCTTATAAGGTAGTAAGTTTTTTAAATTTTTGTTTATTTTTTTAGGTTGTTTTTTTATTTTATTTTTGTTTTTTAAGGTTTGTTTTTGGTTCTTGGTTCAGTTTTTAAACCTTTTTAGGTTTGAAGATGTGCCAGTTTTTAAGGTCTATTTTTGGTTTTATTTTAGGTTTTTTAAGGTTTTCGTTAGGTTTTTATTTGTTTTTTTAAGGTTTTTATTTAAGAATTTTTTAAGGTTTTTATAGTNTTTTTGTTTTTTAAGGTTTGTTTTTGGTTCTTGGTTCAGTTTTTAAACCTTTTTAGGTTTGAAGATGTGCCAGTTTTTAAGGTCTATTTTTGGTTTTATTTTAGGTTTTTTAAGGTTTTCTTTAGGTTTTTATTTGTTTTTTTAAGGTTTTTTTTTAAGAATTTTTTAAGGTTTTTATAGTAGCATACCTTCAAACCTAAGAAAATCTAAAAAAAAACTTCAATAAAACAAATAAAAACCTAAAATCTTAAAAAACCCTAAAATAAAATTAAAAATAAACCTTAAAAACTGGCATACCTTCAAACCTAAAAAACCTAAAAATATAAACAAAGAACCAAAAACAAACCTTAAAAAACAAACCTAACAAAAAAAAAAGCCGAAAAACAAAAAAAAAATCTTAAAAACCTTCTATTTTACAAGCAAACTGTACTGGTTCCGAGGAGTTGGATTTTGGTGGACGGTGCTGGGATATCGAAATGGGGTATCTTGATTCTGGTTTTTTCCATTCTGANCAAACCTAAAAAACCTAAAAATATAAACAAAGAACCAAAAACAAACCTTAAAAAACAAACCTAACAAAAAAAAAGCCGAAAAACAAAAAAAAAATCTTAAAAAACTTCTATTTTACAAGCAAACTGTACTGGTTCCGAGGAGTTGGATTTTGGTGGACGGTGCTGGGATATCGGAATGGGGTATCTTGATTCTGGTTTTTTCCATTCTGAATTGCTTTTGTCACTGTGACGTTTTAGTTCACTTGAATTCATGTTCAAACTCGCTCATTTCATGTTTGAGATATTCGGCCGAATATTCATCCGAAGCTTCGGCATGAGACCCCGAATACGAATATCTGTATTCGTCGAAAAAATAGTCCGAATATTCGGCCGGACGAATATTCGTTACATACCTACTAAAATTCTTGCTCCTACCACGTGTAGATTCAAAAAAATTTGGCTCACCTTGTTATAATATAAACTGAAAAAATAACTACCCTGAGAAGTATTTTTCAAATCAAACCTCTACCTATTCTTTCTATTGTTTTTTCTTCTTCTCCATTTCGAACAACTTGCACGAAAATTTAGCAAATTCTGAAGAATAATTGCTATGATTGAAATAATTTATTCCTCAAATTGCGTGTTTAATTTCGCATAACAATTTTATTCCTAACAAAAAAAAAACCTACAAAATCAATTATAAAAATATGGCGTCGCGTCATAATAAATTGTCCAATTATTTCCACCTAAAACATCATTATTGTAAATTAAATGCTAAATTGAAAAGTGATATTTTGCAAATTGCTACATTTAAGTATAATCTATTGAAATTAATATACATAATAATAATAATAAATTTATAAAAATCTTTATCAAAATTACATTGAAAGGTGTTAGTAATTATGTGAACAAAAGTGATGACATGAGATTTTATCATTAATCTTTTTTTTTCTTTACTAAACGTTTTCCCGCTTTTGTCCAGATTCTCATTGTTTATATCCATTGTTGCCAAAAATTAAAAATTAAATTGTTTAATTGATTCAACCTTCAGTAGATCTACCGGGTGTCCTAGAGTTGACGCCCCAAGAAAATTCAAAAATTCAAATTAACCCAATCAAATTCACTAAAATTTTGAATACACAAATCTGATTGGTCGAATTTGAATTTCTTCAGGAATCAATAATAATACTTCTAAGACACTGCATAAATTGCACAAATTAAAAAAAAATTATTATAACTCAAAATTATACTCATTTTTTTTTNCTTCTAAGACACTGCATAAATTGCACAAATTAAAAAAAAATTATTATAACTCAAAATTATACTCATTTTTTTTGTTAATCGTACTGAATTTATTCATTTATTACCTTTTTTTTACATTGTTATAATACATGCGCATGCGNCTTCTAAGACACTGCATAAATTGCACAAATTAAAAAAAAATTATTATAACTCAAAATTATACTCATTTTTTTTTGTTAATCGTACTGAATTTATTCATTTATTACCTTTTTTTTACATTGTTATAATACATGCGCATGCGNTTTTTTTTGTTAATCGTACTGAATTTATTCATTTATTACCTTTTTTTTACATTGTTATAATACATGCGCATGCGCCGGTGTTATACTGTTAACTAGTATCGAAATCTAATGACCAGAAAAATCTTTTTTTCTTACTCGGTCTTCGTCTTGGCATTGTATTATCAAAGTTTGAATTTTGCATTGGATTTTGCATAGGATTTTGCATTGGATTTTGCACTGGATTTTGCACTGGATTTTTCATTGGCATTTCCATCATCATCGGTATTGGTCGAGGTGGTGGGGGTGGTCGACGTGGTCGTTTATAATGTGCAAAATTGAATATTAATGGTCTTCGCGGGTCATCAGCTGGAGTAGGTATGATGGAATACCCTGATTGGTCAGTTGGAGTGATATCTATTGGTTGACTTATTATTGTTTTTCGTGTTGCTCCAATTTCTACAAGTCCGTCCGTAGGTGCGCTGCTTGCTTTAAGCGCTTGCATCATAGCTGCACTTGGTTTAAGATTCTGCGCCTGCGTCATCGAAGTGCTTCCTTCAAGGTCATATGGCTGTCCACCACTAATATAAGTTCTTGCAAAAATATTTAAAGCCTTAACCGGTGCATCTGTTGCCTTAGGTAATTTCAAATCATTCAAATGATTTCGTTCAAGTTTTGAATTTTTTGGTAATGGTTCTTGAAAATTACCATATGTCACCGGAAGTAAAGTAGGTGGTGTTTTAGCGGTGCTAAATACAATAAGTGGTCTTTGAGACTGTTGTTCTTCGTTTCTCTTTTTCTTAGATGAATNTGTTTTAGCGGTGCTAAATACAATAAGTGGTCTTTGAGACTGTTGTTCTTCGTTTCTCTTTTTCTTAGATGAACTCACAAAAACTGATTTTGAGACTTGTAAATTATCACGTGGTTTGATAACTATTCTTTCATTGGATGATTTTCTAGAACCAATTGTTTTTGATCCAATCCGTTGCCTTGATTTTGATAATCGGACATTTGAATCTTCTGATAGGTCAATTGACCTTACTGGTTGAGCTTCAATGGTACCACCATCTATAAGTGAATTTAAGACTGACTGAAGTGATGTCACCGATTGTGATACTCTGGGTGTTGCTGAACGTTGNTGTTTTAGCGGTGCTAAATACAATAAGTGGTCTTTGAGACTGTTGTTCTTCGTTTCTCTTTTTCTTAGATGAATTCACAAAAACTGATTTTGAGACTTGTAAATTATCACGTGGTTTGATAACTATTCGTTCATTGGATGATTTTCTAGAACCAATTGTTTTTGATCCAATCCGTTGTCTTGATTTTGATAATCGGACATTTGAATCTTCTGATAGGTCAATTGACCTCACTGGTTGAGCTTCAATGGTACCGCCATCTATAAGTGAATTTAAGACTGACTGAAGTGATGTCACCGATTGTGATACTCTGGGTGTTGCTGAACGTTGNCCATCTATAAGTGAATTTAAGACTGACTGAAGTGATGTCACCGATTGTGATACTCTGGGTGTTGCTGAACGTTGAGTTTTACGTTTTGGTGTATTAGATCCACGCATGCTCACAATTGATCTAGTAGAAGCAGCATTTTGTAAAATTTCTTTTTGAATTTTTTTAACTTGATTTTGATTATTTTGACTAGGTAATTTTTGTTTTGGTATAAAAATGGCAACAGGGTCAATTCGATTGGTTGTTTGTTTTTTCACAGGATTATTCCCTTTCCTAACTCTAGATTGTGGTAAATTGGCAACCTTGTCTCTTCTTGTTGTAGTTTTGGTAATTTGATTTGATTTTACTTGTTTGACGGGTATAGTTGAATACCTACGTTGTGGATTTCTCTTCGGTGTATAAATATTAGATATGCCGGAGTAAATATTAGGTGTAATTGGTACATCAATGGCGGCATAAGTTTCATATTGAGGTTCATTGACTGCAGAAGGGAAATATGATTGGTCGGAATACCCAATACGGGGAGGTACTGCAGTTGTCGATAAAGCAGAAAATGTAAATGGGGCATAAATTGTTTGATAAGGTGATTGAGGTTGAGGTTGTGGTTGAGGTTGAGGTTGAGGTTGTTGATATTCATAACTAGGTTGGTGGGAAAGTGGGGCTGCATAGACCAAATTTGAATAACCTGGATATTGTGGGTAGTACGCTGGGATTGGTGGATTTGAGGGTATGTAGTAGTTGAGTGGTGGTTGTCCCTGGGCCAATACGTCCCTTTCATATTCTCCTGGTACTCCATATCTTGGAGGAGGAGGAGTTGCTGGTGGTAAGTAGCTGACTGGTGACTTTGTCGTAGTAGTGAGTTTGCGCATTGGTGGATATCCTTGAACTTTTTGTTGTGCAGGAAGTTTTTCCTCTTCCGTTTCAAACATTGGCACTTTTGCGGGTTTTCTCGGAGGTGGATACCCTTTAGGTTTTTTTTGTCCTCCGGGAAGTTTTTCTTCTTCATTTTCATATTTTGGTGCCTTTGTAGTTTTCCGTGGCGGTAGGTAAGTTGGTCTTGGTTTTTCTTGACCTCCTGGGAGTACTTCATCTTCATTTTCATAATTTGGTGCCTCAGTGGTCTTCCGTGTCGGTTGGTACGGTTTTCTTGGTTTCTCTTGTCCTCCTGAAAGTACTTCATCTTCATTTTCATAATTTGGCGTCTCAGTGGTCTTTCGTGTCGGTTGATATGGTTTTTCTTGTCCTCCCGGTAGTACTTCATCTTCATTTTCATAATTTGGTGCCTCTGTGGTTCTCCTTGGTGGCAAATAAGTAGGTCTTGGTTTTTCTTGACCTCCTGGGAGTACTTCATCTTCATTTTCATAATTTGGTGCCTCAGTGGTCTTCCGTGTCGGTTGGTACGGTTTTCTTGGTTTCTCTTGTCCTCCTGAAAGTACTTCATCTTCATTTTCATAATTTGGCGTCTCAGTGGTCTTTCGTGTCGGTTGATATGGTTTTTCTTGTCCTCCCGGTAGTACTTCATCTTCATTTTCATAATTTGGTGCCTCTGTGGTTCTCCTTGGTGGCAAATAAGTAGGTCTTGGTTTTTCTTGACCTCCTGGGAGTACTTCATCTTCATTTTCATAATTTGGTGCCTCAGTGGTCGTATAGGGTGCTCTTGGTTTCTCTTGACCTCCTGGGAGAACTTCATCTTCATTTTCATAATTTGGTGCCTCAGTGGTCGTGTAGGGTGCTCTTGGTTTCTCTTGTCCTCCTGGGAGTACTTCATCTTCGTTTTCATAATTTGGTGCCTCAGTGGTTTTTCGTGCTGGTTGATAAGGGTACTTTGGTTTCTCTTGTCCTCCTGGAAGCACTTCCTCTTCATTTTCATAATTTGGTGCCTCAGTAGTTCTTCGTGGTGGTAGGTAAGTTAATCTTGGTTTTTCTTGTCCTCCTGGAAGCAAATCCTCTTCATTTTCAAACTTTGGTACCTCAATTGTTCTACGTGGTGGTAAATACTTTAATTTTGGTTTCCGTTGTCCTCCTGCAAGAATTTGCTCCTCATTTTCATAATCTGGTGCATCAGTGGTTCGTTTTGGACCTCGTCCACGATTGACAATGAACCCACTTGCGATATCTGTATCCTCATAAGCTTCCGATGCAGATGCATATTGACTAGATCTTGTTTTTGATTTTGATTTTGCCACTCTGGATATTTGAAGATTCGTCGCTGATTCGACGCCGTTAGAATCTTCTAGATGCTCTCTAGGAGTTGGAAGTAGTTGTCGGAATTTTGAATTTGGTTGGATGATCCCATTGGGATTTGATTTGGTGATTTTCAATAAATTGATCATCTTATCGTGTAGATTGACACCTGGATCGTCCCATTTGAGATTTTCATTCAAATTATAAAAAGATGGCGTATCATTGCAGTTGAAATCGTACCACCAAGTACAAACAAAATCACGCTGACTAAAAATGGTACCGTTGGGACATAAGAATGAGTACTGACGTACTCTCCCGCGAAGGTTCAAGCAAACATGAAATGACTGACATCTGAAAAACATAAGTAAAATTTTTGAAAATTTTTAGTTTAAAAAAATAGTCATCATGACTCATGAGTCACTCTGTAGTTATTTAGTCTTACTTTGACGAAATATCTCCATAATAGCCAGATTTGGCGGGACATTTAAAACGAGTTGAAGGTACGGAAGGGTATGTTGGGTAGTCCACACCCGCTACCCCAGGAATTGTGTCTCCATTGTTACCACAGTTTGCAGTCCCAGCACAAGGTACACGGTCTATAAACCAATTATAAATTAGTGAATTTAACTCAGGTCAATGACCTTTTTGAGTACTTTTACAAACCATTTGGATTGAGTTCAAATCCTGGTTGGTTTGTAACGTCTGGTGGAAAAGCATCTTCTGGATTAAGGCCTTCTGCTTGGTTCTCCTCTTCAGTTTCTAACCCAATGGCGGGAGGTTTCTTTGAAAACTCAGCCTCTCGATCTGGTGAGGCTCCTTGTGGATTCTGCGAAACCTCATACTCCAAATCTGTGTCCGGAGTATAATCAGCAAGAGGTGGTAAACGAGCTGGCTTTTTTGGTTTTGGATAAGGATACCCTTCAGGTTTCGGATAGGTATACCCTTCAGGTTTTTTAATTTCGGCAGTGGTTCCTGCTCCCGCTGTTGCCAAATCGTTCATGAATATGGGAAAGTAATATTTTGAACCTGGGATCTTCATAAATGCAAGTCGCTTAGAAGATTTGGAAGTTTTTTGAGCATCTATTGAGTAATATAGTAACATAAAATTAGTAAAAATCAAACCTTACAAAATTATGACAAACTTTTTCAACAAAATTTCCAAAATGTCGTGATGGTTCTCTCATACGATAATATAAAACTTAAACTTACACCCCCCCCCCCACTCCAAAAAAAAAAGTCAAGGCGGGAAATCTAGAAAGCAAGATTCAAAATTGAAAGTCAAATTTGAAATAGAAATTTTTTCAGAACTTATTGACTACTGAGTTAACCCTAAAAATAAATAAATTTTCTAGGGTAAGCTTCTACTTAGAAGTTTTTAGCACTGTGCGTTAAGTTTAACGTTACACTAAGCTGCTAGCGTATACATTAACGCTAGCAACTTAGATAAATGTTAGTAGCTTAGGTTAGCGTTAGTAGTTTAGGTTAAATTTATCAACATACGTTAACGTTACCAGCGTACGTTAACGTTAACAGCTTACGATATCATTAAAAATTCATGACATCTTAAGCAAGTTGCACTGCCGTTAGCAACAACATTGTCGTTACAATCTTACATGAAGATTGGTAGTTTAAATTGCTCGATTGTTTCTAGCAACAATGTTAGCAGCTTAAAGCAGTGTTAGCAGTTTAGGCTAACGTTACCCAAATACGTTAACGTTAGCAGCTTATGTTGTTGTTGTTATCACAATTACGTTATTAGACAGATTTTGCAAAAGTGAGTAAAACGTTAACGCTAACGGATGAAAGAAGAGCTTACTCACATGCTCCTCCCCTTTAACGGATAAGTTCCGTTTACGTGATATTTTCTTTTACGGAAGACATGAGAATCCTTACCTCGCGTTAACGTCAAACCTCACATAAAAATAGTTACAATATATACCTAATTTTGCGCGGTAAATTTATATACTTTACTTCCCGACTGTCACGGTAACATACAGGGTGGGTTATCTTTAGTGTCCCTATAGCCGAGGAAGAGATAAGGGCTTGTTGTGATGTGGGTGGTCCTTTGGGTCCTCTTGTCCTGATTGGAGAGGTCAGGGTCATCAATTTCATGAATAAANTACTTCCCGACTGTCACGGTAACATACAGGGTGGGTTATCTTTAGTGTCCCTATAGCCGAGGAAAAGATAAGGGCTTGTTGTGATGTGGGTGGTGCTTTGGGTCCTCTTGTCCTGATTGGAGAGGTCAGAGTCATCAATTTCATGAATAAAAAATCAAAAACTTTCCAAAAAACCGAAAAAAACCAAAATGGCTGGAAAGAGAGAGAACTTTATTCTCTGAAGTTATGATATATAATGATGCTTTTACCATACGGTAAAAGCGTCTTCCAAAAGATATATAGGCTATGCCTTTAAGATATATATATATGAAAAATAATTATAGTAAAGAAGTAGAAACTGCTGGGATGGAGTGGTGATGGTTTGGAGATGGGCAAGTCCCGTCTCCACAGGCTATACTCATTCTTACACTTTCATATGTTGTAGTCGAATGAAGTCAAGTCTCGGAGTTTTTCAACTTGGCTAAGCCAGACCCTCACTCTTCTCTTTCCAATCTCATTCGTAGAAAAAAAACGGTCGTATGGCGTCGGTCAGCTTATGACTATGATTTTCGCCATAAACTTCACGTGTTATTCAAACTCAATGGGGTTACATGAGATTCTATTCAGTGACTATCTTGAGGAAAGTATTCTGTGGCGCGAAAATCATAACCCAAATTCAAATTTTTAATAATTTGAATTTTAATTATGATTTTCGCGCCATTGATTTCCCTTCAAGTTAGTCTTCGCATAGAATCTCTTATAGTTTGGATAACATATGAAGTGCATGGTTGAAACAATAGTCATAAGCTGACACACGCCATGAGACAGATTNTTATAGTTTGGATAACATATGAAGTGCATGGTTGAAACAATAGTCATAAGTTGACACACGCCATGAGACAGATTTTTTGGAAATAGGATTTCATAGAGAAGAGGGTAAATCTCAGACGCTTAACTTCTCTAAAACTACAACATATAAAAGTGAAAGTATGAGTATAGCCCTTATCTCTTCCTCGGCTATAGGGACACTAAAGGTAACCTACCCTGTATAAGAACCTATCTACAGGGTGAACCAACTTAATCCGGGCCTTCTTTCTTCGCCTTTCACCAAAAACGGCTTGGGGCAGGCGATAGAGAATAGTAAATGATGGAAGTGAAGTTAATTTTATTGTAATCACTATAAAATATCTGTTCCGATGCAAAGCAATGGAGCAAAGCAGAGAGACAGAGAGAGGAGGGGTCGGCAGGTTCTCTGTTGAGTCAGGTGGAATAGATGCCAAGGGATCGTACCCCATTCCTCTAGTTCCTCATTCTCTCAACTACCCATCTTTCAGCATTACAGAATCGCCTTTCTTTAAATTAATTTATTTTTCCAGAGGAATGTTTTCTCAAACACACGCTAACTTCATTCCTTACAACTTTTGTATTTCGCGCTCTTTATTTGCTGTCTTAAATTTTTTTTGGTGAAAGCGACTTTCTACGGCCCGGATTAAGTTGGTTCACCCTGTATTTAGTAATCGATTTTATAATTATTAATTTCATATAACCTAAACAAAAANTACTTTCTACGACCCGGATTAAGTTGGTTCACCCTGTATTTAGTAATCGATTTTATAATTATTAATTTCATATAACCTAAACAAAANCCCGGATTAAGTTGGTTCACCCTGTATTTAGTAATCGATTTTATAATTATTAATTTCATATAACCTAAACAAAAAATCCTCGTCAGTACTTTTCAGTTGCATAGTACATAGTACTTTCGAAATCTTGTTTGCAACATAACCTTTGGCAAAATCTGCTTCGAAAACAGTACTACATTAAAATCTTACCTTAACGTCAAAGTGTAATTTGCAAAAACTATGCACTTTTGGTTATGACGTTAGCGCAAGCGTTAACGTAGCTTCCGTTACTCTGCGACTTACGTTAACGTCATACTCATTTTTGCCAAATCTGTCTATTGTAATAAGTTCATGTTATCNGCGACTTACGTTAACGTCATACTCATTTTTGCCAAATCTGTCTATTGTAATAAGTTCATGTTATCTTAAACAAGTTACGTTGCTACTAGCAACTATGTTATCGTTAGGAACCTGCGTTAACGTTAGGAGTTTAGGTTACTGGCTTATTTTCTAGCATCTTATGTTGTTCTTAGCAGTTAACAATCTCTAACAGCTTATGTTGTTAATGTTAACGTAAGTGAATCGATACGCATCTAATATCACATTATTAACAGTCAAATATCGAAACGTTAACGTTACACTTTAGACGTTACATTTGGATTCTAATGCCACCTTAAGAGAAAAATTTCCATTTTAACGTTNCGTTAACGTTACACTTTAGACGTTACATTTGGATTCTAATGCCACCTTAAGAGAAAAATTTCCATTTTAACGTTAGGATTAGTAGGAATGAGAGACACCTAACAACACAACCTAACAAACTAGGCACAACCTAACAACTTAACAACCTAAGGCCTAGCTTTAGGTTGTATAGATGCGGTTGAACCGCTAAGTATCTATTAGTAGAGATAATAATGACTCGCTAAGGATCTATTACCTGAGGCAGAATTTGTGACAGCAATGGCGGCAAATAACAAAAACAAACAATCATAGAACAATAACTTCTTTAACACCATCTTAAAATTACTTAACAAAAAAAATAAACGCTAATGTTCAAAAAAAAAAAATTTTTTTTTTTTGTTCCGCTTCACCTATGCCAACACATTTCTAATTAGTTGTTTACTTATACAAAGTTGAGTGTCGACTAAACGATTTTTTCTACCAGTGACTATTTTCTTACGTAGCTAGGAAGTGAGCCAACACAAAAAAAAAATAAAAATTTTCACTTTTTGGTAAATTCAAGAAGATCGTGAAGACGAACCGGAAGGTAAATTATATAATTTTCACATTTGTAATAGTTACTACTAGTTATTAATTTATGAACTAGTCATACATCTACTGCAAAAAATTCACTTTCATCCTATTGCGATGAGTTTTTGGTTCAATAAGTTGATTCATGTAGGTGTGTTTGCGCATAAACACGATTTGCATAAATGATACTTACTAACCCTATGAAATCAGGTAATTATATACACATAAAGTAATTAAGATTTATAGTGACAATTGAGTATATCACAATTTGCCTAATATTAATCAATAGTTTGTGTTTTTCCCCAATTTCATATTCTGTTAGTATAAATTATCTACTCAAAGTATATGTTTCTGTATTAATAAATTGGGTAATTGAGGACCTAAAATTATGAAAAAAAACTACTAAATTTAATAATAAGTTTTACTTAAAATTTTAATTAACAATAATATATACATATACATATTCTATTGAACTGACCCCAATGAGTTACTACATCAAAATTAATAAATTAATAATAATATACCATTGAATAGGTGGCATTGTTGGGAGCGCCTACTTTGAATTACCTTGCACGTACGCATTTGTCAACAAGTGTATGTAAAAATTATTGTTATTTTTTACATTTCCTGTTGTCAAAATCAAACAATGTTTTTAACAATAAAAATTATGAAGTTAATCATTATGAAAAATTAATCTGTCATTTTGCATATATGAGTAATTTTTGATTTGAGGTCATTGACCTCCTGGGGTAAAAATATGCAAGGTGTAAATTTAAAAGAATGAGAGGTTTCTATAATGTGCTTCAAAATTTAAATGGGAACTTTATTGTTGAAAAATTTGTTACCGCTGATTATGAGACGCGAACCCAGATACGCCGTTTGTCGGACAGTGCACACGTCATATCACCACGGTAGTCCAAGCTGTCCTAGAGGTAAACAACACAAGTAATTGAAAAATTGGGCGAAAAAATTATTGTTATTTTTTACATTTCTTATTGTCAAAATCAAAAAATGTTTTTAACAATACGAAAAATTATGAAGTTAATCATTGTAAAAAATTAATCCGTCATTTTGCATATATGAGTAATTTTTAATTTGAGGTCATTGACCTCCTGTGGTAAAAATATACAAGGTGTAAATTTAAAAGAAAGAGAGGTTTCTATAATGTGCTTCAAAATTTAAATGGGAACTTTATTGTTGAAAAATTTGTTACCGCTGATTATGAGACGCGAACCCAGATACACCGTTTGTCGGACAGTGCACACGCCATATCACCACGGTGGTCCAAGCTGTTCTGGAGGTAAACAACACAAGTAATTAAAAAATTGGGCTCCATGAGAGCTGGCCCATAGTGGCGATATGGTGTGTGCACTATGTCGCAAATGGTGTATCTGGGTTCGAATCTTAGAACCAGTGATAACAATTTTTTCAGTAAAGAAGTTTCCATTCAACTTTCAAAGCACATTAAAGAAACCTATTTTTCTTTTAGAAATAACTATAAAATGTGTATGCGTACAAGGTGTCATTTTAAGTCTAGAAGTTTTAAAAGTTAAAATGTCATTTTACAGTATAAGTCAAGCCACTTGATTTTGGAAGCTAAAATTGAATAATTTCAACAGTTTCATCACTAAATATATTTTTATGCAAATTTATAGTTTAAATAATATGAGTTATCGTGATTTTGATTAAGGATAAAAATAATACTTTGATTTTCAAATTTCTAAATTAAAAATAATGTTTTGTACATTTAAAATTTTTTATAGTATTTATACAAGGTCTGATTTTATGAATTTATATTAAATTTTTAAATATTTTTGAATGTATTAAGTTTTTGAATTTTATTTCCCGCCTTTTTCTCTATATTTTTTGCTAAAAAACACATAATATGAGGAGTTACGCTAAAAGTTGAGAAAGCCGATACTTTGTAACTTTTGACACCCTGTATAATTTTAACACATTGTTGAATTCTCTTGTGTTTATTATTAAGACGCAACAATCGACCTTAAAAATATAGCAAAAATTGTTGACTTTGCGTAACAAAGGGGTTTGACTTATTATGTGTAATTTGAATATAATAATTTTTTTTAGACTTGTACTAATTTATATGACAAATTCAAAATGGGGACAATAAAATTATGTGAATTTAAGTTAATATGAGAAGTTCTAAATGATGTCAATAATTGGTAAAAATTCATGTACTAATTTGTCATCAATATCAACAATTAGGACAAAAACAGGAAAGCCAACTATGATTTTTGCAATAAATAGTTGATCCAAACAAATTGACAATTTGCAAACTCAAGCACTCTTACCTGACATGTTTATAACTGATTGGAGAAATAATGTATAATTAAAATTTTGGTATGAAAATTTTTTGCTCAATTTGTATTAGTAGTATTAAAGTAAAATGCAAAAAGTTGCACTTTGCAAAAAAATTTATTGCTCATTTTAATTGTTTTGTTGCATTTTTGCATAAACAGCAGAAAAGCTAAAAAAATNTTGCAAAAAAATTTATTGCTCATTTTAATTGTTTTGTTGCATTTTTGCATAAACAGCAGAAAAGCTAAAAAAATTTTATTAATTTTTACGTGTTGTGTTTTGAACGATTTGAAAACATCACAAGTTCAAAAACTATCCGCCAAATTTTTAAATTTAATAAAAATGGGTATAAAAATGAAAAATTTTGAAATTTAATGAAAATAGATATTAAAATGAAATTTTTTTAAATTTAATGAAAATGGGTATAAAAATGAAAAAAAATTTAAATTTAATGAAAATTGGTATAAAAATGAAAATTTTTTAAATTTAATGAAAATGGGTATAAAAATGAAAATTTTTTAAATTTAATGAAAATGGGTATAAAAATGAAAAATTTTTAAATTTAATGAAAATAGGTATAAAAATGAAAAATTTTTTAATTTAATGAAAATAGATATAAAAATGAAATTTTTTAATATTTAATGAAAATGGGTATAAAAATGAAATTTTTTAATATTTAATGAAAATGGGTATAAAAATGAAAAATTTTTTAATTTAATGAAAGTGGGTATAAAAATAAAAAATTTTTTAATTTAATGGAAATAGATATAAAAATGAATTTTTTTTTAAATTTAATGAAAATGGGTATAAAAATGAAAATTTTTTAAATTTAATGAAAATGGGTATAAAAATGAAAAATTTTTAAATTTAATGAAAATAGGTATAAAAATGAAAAATTTTTTAATTTAATGAAAATGGATATAAAAATGAAATTTTTTAATATTTAATGAAAATGGGTATAAAAATGAAATTTTTTAATATTTAATGAAAATGGGTATAAAAATGAAAAATTTTTTAATTTAATGAAAGTGGGTATAAAAATAAAAAATTTTTTAATTTAATGGAAATAGATATAAAAATGAATTTTTTTTTAAATTTAATGAAAATGGCTATAAAAATGAAAAATTTTCAGTCACAAATTTTTTGACAGAAATTCAAATGTTTTGTTTAATCGGTGATAATCAATCGGTTATAATCGAAATTTTATTAGCGGAAAGACATTTTTTATTACCAAAAAACAATCGTTACAACCGAAGTTCAACANTTATAATCGAAATTTTATTAGCGGAAAGACATTTTTTATTACCAAAAAACAATCGTTACAACCGAAGTTCAACAACTTCACCTGACGACGCAGACGCAGAGCCAGACGCAAACAAAGATGCAGGCGCAGACGCAGACGCAAAGCCACCCAAAACATCACATGGTATTGTTGCTATACAAAATTTTATAAATTTTGAAGTCAATTATAAACGGAAACTACCTAATTATTTTATAAAAAAAAGTTTTATGACATTTACGTACATTAATTATAATAATTCTTGCATTAATTAATGTGGTAGAAGTAGAAAATGTGATTTCTTTGTAAGCGAGTTAAGGTTGACAACCTGCTAACACAAAACTACTCTTAACAATTTACACAAACCTGATTGGTACGTTAATCCCACAACAATTGGATGTGTGACACATCCAATGAACAATGAAAACGCGCTTGTATTGTTGAAGGTAGAAATAGAAAATAATAAGAAATGATATAACAAAACAATTAAATTGATTTATAAATTTTATTACATTCATTTTATTTTGTGGAACTTTCACCTCGATCTCAATGGTAGTGTAGTGTATAACTCAATTTAAAATTTAAATTAACCGCGCAACTAATCACTACTATGACCACATAACCATAAAATTCAAAATGTGGGCTCATTAGGTAGTTTTTCTGTATAATCGGCTTCAAAATTTATAAAAATTTATAAAAAATGTTTGGTTAGTTTGCTATATAAATCTTAATGCAGTAATTAAAATCGATTTTTTTTTNTAAAAATTTATAAAAAATGTTTGGTTAGTTTGCTATATAAATCTTAATGCAGTAATTAAAATCGATTTTTTTTTTGCAATAGTAGGACTAATTTTTCAACAAGCTTAAAAGAAATTCGATTAAGACGCTTGACCACCAAAAAAAAAATCAAAATTCAACAACATTCTTAAAACTGTGTTGACTACTATTGGTAGTTAAACATTTCGTCCGATNAAAAAAAAATCAAAATTCAACAACATTCTTAAAACTGTGTTGACTACTATTGGTAGTTAAACATTTCGTCCGATTTTGTTAACATTCATTTCAACAATTCACAATACGTACATATCTGTAAGTACAGTCCAAAATTTTATTATAAATCATAGGGAAGCTACTTTTGGTCCAACTCTCTTTGCTGAAGAAAGCAGTTGTTTTTATAAATTTGGGTCAAATTAGTATCGTGAAATAAATTTTTGTTTCTGGAAAATTGTTAACAGTTTCAAATTGAACATAGAAAAATGGCATATAACTTCAAAAAAAATCAAGTCTCCACGATCACTAGAGCAGAAGTTATGATTTTTTGAAAATTGTAATTTTTGGATGTTCTTTTGAGACGATGTACTAAGAGATTTTCGTTTCAAAAGAACAACCCAAAAAAAATTATTTTCAAAAAATCATAACTTTTGTTCTAGTGATCGTAAAAACTTGATTTTTTCTACTTTCTAAACTCTACTTTTGAATGCTTTGTCTGAAACGGTTAAGNCTAGTGATCGTAAAAACTTGATTTTTTCTACTTTCTAAACTCTACTTTTGAATGCTTTGTCTGAAACGGTTAAGACTTTTGGTAGAAAATTCTTTAGTTTACTAGACAGATGACAACAAATTTATGAACCACAATTCTTCAACAGAAGGTTTACGGCCAAAAGTAGTTTTCATATGCCTTTACACTGGTCCNAAATTTATGAACCACAATTCTTCAACAGAAGGTTTACGGCCAAAAGTAGTTTTCATATGCCTTTACACTGGTCCACAGATTCTTAAAACCGTTGGAAGCTACTTTTGTTCCATGGGTTTTGCTGGGGAAGGAATGGTCTTAAGATTTTGTGGAGTATATCTTCTAAACCAAATTTTTTATGGTCAACCTTTTCACAGTTTCAGAAAGATTATTGAAAACCTTTATTATTATTATTATTATTATTATTACCGTTTGACACCAACAAAATCAAATCTCTACGATCACTAGAAAAGGAGTTATGAATTTTTGAAAATCGACATTTTTGTGAGACGATGTATTAAGAGATGAGCGTTTCAAAAGAATATCCAAAAATTTCAGTTTTTAAAACATCATAACTTCTGAAACATTGATGGTAGATAGTTGATTTTTTCAACTTTGTATCCTACTTTTCAATAGTCTTTCTGAAATTGAAAAGTGTTTCCCCAGAAAAAAAAATTAAATTAACTGCTTTCTCTATCCTGCTATCCTANCTACTTTTCAATAGTCTTTCTGAAATTGAAAAGTGTTTCCCCAGAAAAAAAAATTAAATTAACTGCTTTCTCTACGAAAAAAAAGCTATCCTGCTTTTCTCAGCAAAGAGCATGGGACTAAAGTAGCTTCCAGCGGTTTTAAGAAATTGTGGACCAGTGTATCAACATGTTATAACACTATCAACAGGGAACAACATCAAATCTAAAAGTTAATGATTAACTCAACAAGTTTATGCAAAAATTTTTTGCAAATTTGCACACTCAAACCCTATACATGCGCATTTGATTGCGGTTTGCAGAGATATAAAATAATGATAGTTTCATTTTGTACTATATAATAAGCTTTTCATATTTTTTGTTTTAACAGCCTAATCGACGTGTTCGGGGACTTACGGTGACGTACGAAAAGTTATATCACAAAAGACACCACAGATAATCAGTGTCAAAAAAATAAGGATTTTTACTTATCATTGTGAGAATATGCCAAATTGGGTCCGAATTTGACACACAAATTGTTAATATAACATAAAAATCCTATGAAAAAAAAAATAGGCGTATTTTTCCACATTTTGTAACCAAAAAGACGAAACAAAAGTTACAATTTGAGTAGTTTTGAGGTATAACTGGACAATAAGTAAACAATTTGTTTCAATTTTAAATCAAAATGGCAGATATAATTCCATTATCCCAATTTGTGTCAATTATGGTTCCTGGAACAGCTGATGAAAAACTGTCAATAAAAAAATTTGTTGAATCACAAAAAATTAGCTTCAAGGATGAAAATGGATTCTACCAATTGTCAAAACCAGAAATTATTCCATTAAGTAAGATTATATTAGTCCAACGACTTTCATCACCGAATGACCTAATCACAGGATCAAAAACTATTTGTCAAATTTTAAAAATTGATGAAGATTCAAAAAAAAATGGAAGCTTTATGGTGGATTTTGAAATTTTGAAGGAATTTAAAATTTTTGTTCAATCAACCAACTACAATCGAAATCTTATTGGTGGAACAACATTTTTATATCGAAAAGAAGCTGATGCCACTGCGCCGACTCCTAATGTTGCTATTGCTACTATAGCAAAACCTGTTGTAGTAACTTCATCAAGCGATGATCCAGATAGACCAGTACCACCTAAAAGAGCTCGCGGCACACTTGACGCAGGCGCACCGGCAACAACTGCTGTTAACCCTGTAGTTACCACCAAAGGACGATCACCTAAATCAAAAATTGGTAAGTTTTAATTCACTCTAAACATGATTTCTATGATTGACTGAAAATAATTTTATATATACTTATATTGATTAAAGGTGGAGGCGCAGGCTCAATTTTTCATAAAGTTGAGATTGTGATTTCATTCGATACCAGTGGATCCATATACCCTTGCTTGTCTACCGTCCGAAATGTGGTCCATGACATCCTCACAAAATTAACCAATGGGATACCATCAGTCCGGATTGGAATTCTTGCTCATGGCGACTACTGTGACAGGAATTCATCATATGTTATAAAAGCAGCCAATGACTATAAGCTCTGTGGTGCTGGGGAAGTATCCAAACTGGTTGAGTTTGTCACTAATGTATCATCAACCGGTGGTGGTGATACACCAAAATGTTACGAACTTGTTCTACAAGAAGTGGCAACAAAATTTGATTGGTCTCCATCAGCAAATAAAAGCTTGATTCTCATTGGTGATGCACCTCCACATGGTCCAAATGATAATCCTACCCGAATTGACTGGCGCGCAGAAGCAATAGGACTCAAAAACAAAGGAATTCGAATTTATGCTGTTCAAGCATTGGCCTATAAACAAGCTGAATATTTTTACCGTGAAATTGCACAAATTACACTTGGATTTCATTTACGATTGTATCAATTTTCTTCAATTACTGATTTCCTATTGGCTGTTTTCTATCGTGAGGGAGATGCTTCTGGTGATAGTCAAAATTTGAATGATTTTGAAGCAGAATTGACATCTAGTGGAAGAATGGTTAATAATTTGAGAAATTTATTTGACCAACTCCAAGGGCGTACTGCAAGCGTAAGCAGCGGAAGTTCTGCAGCGGTCAGTAGTAGCGGTAGCAGTGGATTGGTACCTGTAAGTCCAAGTCGTTTCCAAGTTTTGACAGTAAATGAAAACCAAGCTATTAAAGCATTTGCACAAACTCGTGGATTGATATTCAAAACAGGACGCGGGTTTTATGAATTTACAAAACCGGAAATTATTTCTGATAAAAAAGAAGTTGTATTGATGGAAAAAACCACTGAAAATTTTTATACCGGATGGAAAGCTGCGCGGGAGTTGTCTGGGATTGAACCTGGAAAAGCAAACAAACAAAGACCAAAAAAATCAGACAAATATATTATTTTTGTTCAAAGTACTAGTCACAACCGGAAGTTAATCGCTGGTCAGCAATTTTTGTATGAAGTGGATGCAGATTTCTAAAAATATCAAAAACTTTAAAAAAAAATTTCTACAAAAAAAAAAGAAATTTGATTCAACCAAGTATTCTGCATACCGAATCCGAATATTCGGTATTTGGCTTGACAATTCGGCAGAATATTTTCCGAATATTTGGCTAAATACTTGACCAGCTTGAATTTCAAAATTTCTCAAAATTCAAAAATAGTTGGACTCTGAAATGACTAGATGTGTCAGATCATATATATCGAAAGTTTCACATTTAAAAAAATACTAAAAATTTAAAAAAATCGGTTAATGCAGTTCCTTAGGACTATTCCCAAGTATCTCCATGCAAAATTACATTCATGTAGGGTGATGCTGCTTCAAGGCAGGTTAATTTTAGTCGGATCTGTCCAGAGATGTTACATTTTACAATTCCATTGGATTATAACCATTTTTTCAATGTCGGAAGATTGACATTGGCATTTTTATAGGAACCTATTGGCATGGTGGAAGCTATACCAATTACTGTCACCTCCACTAATTCGAACGACTGAATTCGCTCGATGACGACCTAAACTGTGTGTTTTTTAACTAATTGTCAATGACAACGGCAAATTGACTTTTCACCAGATGGTGGTTCTACATTAAAAAAAATGTCCGTCTGTTCGAACTCCAATTTTTTCCTCCGCTATGAAACTTCAGTTCAGGAAATTAGAACTGTGTTTATACTAAATTTATTTTAACTAGAATTCTAATTTTTTTAATAGTGTGAAATTCTAAAAACTGTCGATTGTGTCAAAAAAAATTGCTTTTATGCATTTATAAAGAGTAGTGTCCTTCATGATTCTGACTCCGGAGTCATGACTGACTGACTCATGACTTTGGCTCCCAGGGTTTTTGGGAGTCGGGAGTCATTTGATGACTGACTCCTTCGTGTTTGGGACTTAGTCATGACAATGAGAAAGGACTCCAAGCCTTGGGAGTCATGACTCTTTTCCAACATGTTTGAAAAAATTATCGGACTTATTTTTCATATTTTTTCACATCTATTGTTATTTTAAATTGTCTTATCCGATTTTCCATATTTTGTATTATGTGACTCCGTAGTCACCTAATAAAAAATATGAAAAATTGTCATATATACGTCAGCCATAACTCTGACTCCGAGCTTAGAGTCGACTCCTAAAATTCCAGGAGTCGAGTCATGACTCCGAGAGTCGACTCCCAACATTTAGAGTATGAGTCATGACTCTGTATTATCGTCGTAATTCGAAAGAATAGATTGTATGAATAATTGTAAAAAATTACATGTATTTTTGGACGAGGTTTGTTTTAAGAATTATTTTATAAAGTTGGTACCCATAATGAATTTATTAAAAAACACGTAAACAGTTAAGGTCGTCATCCAACGAATTCAGTCCTTCGAATTATTGGAGGGGACAGTAGTTTACCCTAATTTGGCTACGTTTGCAAAAAAATATTTGTCCGCTCCAGAGNGAGAGTCGACTCCCAACATTTAGAGTATGAGTCATGACTCTGTATTATCGTCGTAATTCGAAAGAATAGATTGTATGAATAATTGTAAAAAATTACATGTATTTTTGGACGAGGTTTGTTTTAAGAATTATTTTATAAAGTTCGTATCCATAATGAATTTATTAAAAAACACGTAAACAGTTAAGGTCGTCATCCAACGAATTCAGTCCTTCGAATTATTAGAGGGGACAGTAGTTTACCCTAATTTGGCTACGTTTGCAAAAAAATATTTGTCCGCTCCAGAGAGCACTGTTTCTAGTGAGAGATTATTTTTAGAAGCAGGTAACGTTTATGAGGTGAAGCCGAACAAACTTACTCCAGAACATGGTGAAGAACTTACTTTACTTCACTATAACCTCAGTCGTCTGAACTTTACTTATTGAATTTATTTTAGGCTATTTTTGTCTATCTGTAATCAAAATTCTTGAAAAATAAAATGCCTCAACTGAAACTTTAATAAGGAGATTTTATTCCAGAATAAGTGGTTAATTGAGTTCGTCATGAACAAAGCGTTCGATAGACACCCCACACGATATTATTCGGCAGAATATTCGGCTAGTGCACTTGCGCCGACTCCTAATATTCGTTATTCAGCCAATGGCCGAATACCACTATTTGTTTCACCTCTATAACTTTGTAAAACAAGTTTTAACAGTATCCGATTATAATGTATTAATTTAGTATTTTCGAAATAGGTTTATNATATTCGGCTAGTGCACTTGCGCCGACTCCGAATATTCGTTATTCAGCCAATGGCCGAATACCACTATTTGTTTCACCTCTATAACTTTGTAAAACAAGTTTTAACAGTATCCGATTATAATGTATTAATTTAGTATTGTCGAAATAGGTTTATATTAATATTTTATATTGACATTAATGTTGACATTTGTCAATCTATTCACTTGAAAACGCTTTGAACACAATCTGCACAAATCGGCTTAGATAGTAAAGCGTTAAGAGTACTATCATCAGATAGAAACAGCCTCATTTGGAATGCATTCATAAAACTAAAAAATCAGACGAGCAGAAATGATGCAAAAGGACAATCCAAAAAACTTACAACTAGTTGGTGTCATCAGTTACATGTCTTAAAAGAATCAGACCGTGGATACCTATACCATAACGCAAATAAATGGGAGCCTAAAGCCAACAAAAATGCAATAATCAAGAATTTGTCATGCCTTGCAAGGAAACTCGAAATCCAAACTGCTGAAACCTCAAAGTCGATACCGCACTATTTCAGCGTGTGGAGTCAAGTACCCCCAACAAAATAGTCTGTCATCCTGCTTAGCCTCTTCAGTCCTCCAGGTGAGACTAAATCATAANATGTCTTAAAAGAATCAGACCGTGGATACCTATACCATAACGCAAATAAATGGGAGCCTAAAGCCAACAAAAATACAATAATCAAGAATTTGTCATGCCTTGCAAGGTAACTCGAAATCCAAACTGTTGAAACCTCAAAGTCGATACCGCACTATTTCAGCGTGTGGAGTCAAGTACCCCCAACAAAATAGCCTGCCATCCTGCTTAGCCTCTTCAGTCCTCCAGGTGAGACTAAATCATAATTCAGTCTTGAATAGTAGTCATTGGTACAATCTAGGTCATTATAATGAAGATTGCAAATTTTGTAAAGAAGCCCTCTCCTTTATTACCTAATTTTCCCCAAATTAGGATTGTCATGTGACCTCGGAAATTAGGAGAGACACTTTGCCAATGCTACAGAAAAGTAATATTTTTAAATAAATCATCTCTCAATCTCAGGAAATTAGTTTTGCTGGCAAACTACACTCAATAATCTACAAAAGCCTGAATAAATATTAAGACATTGTCCTAAACACAAATTATCGAAATTTCAAATAAATTACTCTCTTAAAATTGATAGGGCGAATGCCAAATGTCAAATAAATAATAATAAAAATAAAATAGATATGTCGTAGAGACTTAATTTTTTCAATTTTGTATCCTATATTTTCAATGGACTTTCTGAAACTCTACAATAGTGTTTTTCCAGAAAAAATTAAAACAAATTTTCCTGCCAAAAAACATCAAACTAATCTGCTTCCTCCGTCAAAGAGCATGGGACAAAAGTAACTTCCAGTAGTCTTAAGAATTTGTGTACAAATGTAATAAAATATTGAACTTAATGTGTAAAGTTTGAATCAAATTAAACAAAACCACATGAAAATTATTTGTTATTAGCTTTGAGTTTTGAAAATTATGTCAAAAATTTTGGTCAACTGTTAGACAAACTTGTAGACGACTTGTAGACGACTTGTAGACAAAAGTCGACAACAGAATTAACACTTGCCCTCAAGGTTGATCNACTTGTAGACGACTTGTAGACGACTTGTAGACAAAAGTCGACAACAGAATTAACACTTGCCCTCAAGGTTGATCAGTATTGTCAAATATCAAATAAATCCAACAAGAACACATATGGTATAGTATTTGTACATACTAGTCCCTATAAAACCACTGTAAACAGTAGTACATTTATTATTTATTTGTTTTCTGCTTCAAATACTCCAAATATTTAATAAAATCAAAACTAAATCCTACTTAACTAATCTCTTTATAAACTTACAATAGAATTAAATAATTGAAAACACTATTATAAACAAATACTTAAAAATTGCAAAATGAATCAAAAATACTAAAGTGCTGATGCTTACTTTGTACCCTGTCACAGCATAAATTTGACTTTTTCAAAAGAGACCAATTCAGTAGCCAAAATTCATGTATGAACATGTTATAACACTATCAANACTTGTAGACGACTTGTAGACGACTTGTAGACAAAAGTCGACAACAGAATTAACACTTGCCCTCAAGGTTGATGAGTATTGCCAAATATCAAATAAATCCAACAAGAACACATATGGTATAATATTTGTACATACTAGTCCCTATTTTTGGTGACATTTGTCATCATGTAAATAATAAATAAACAAAACTGCTTCAAATACTCCAAATATTAAATAAAATCAAAACTAAATCCTACTTAACTAATCTCTTTATAAACTTATAATAGAATTAAATAATTGAAAACACTATTATAAACAAATAAACTTAAAAATTGCAAAATGAATCAAAAATACTAAAGTGCCGATGCTTACTTTGTACCCTGTCACAATATAAATTTGACTTTTTCAAAAGAGACCAATTCAGTAGCCAAAATTCATGTATGAACATGTTATAACACTATCAACAGGGAACGACATGAAATCTAATAGCTTATGATTATCTCAACAAGTTAGTGCAAAAATTTTTTTGCAAATTTGCAGACTCAAACACTGTACATGCGCAATTGATTGGAGTTTGGAGAGATAAAAAATAATCATTTTATTTCGTACTATATAATAAGCTTTTACTATTTGATGCATCAACAGACTAAGCGAAGTGTTCGGTGACGTACGAAAGTTATATCACGAAAGACACCACAGATAATCATTATCAAAAAATACACACATTTTTACTTATCATTGTGAGAATATGCCAAATTGGCTCCGAACTTGACACACAAACTAATAATATACATAAAAAATCCTATGAGAACAAAAAATAGGCGTATTTTTCCACATTTTGCAGCGAGAAATACGGAACATAAGTTACAATTTGAGTAGTTTTGAGGAGTAACTGGACAATTAGTAACCAAATTTCTTCAATTTTAAATCAAAATGGCAGATATAATTCCATTGTCCCAATTTGTGTCAATTATAGTTCCTGGAACAGCTGATAAAAAACTGTCGATAAAAAAATTTGTTGAATCACAAAAAATTAGTTTCAAAGTTGGAAATGGATTCTACCAATTGTCAAAACCGGAAATTATTCAATTAAGTAAGACTATACTAGTCCAACGACTTTCATCACCAAATGAGCTCGTCACAGGATCAAAAACTATTCGTCAAATATTAAAAATTGATGAAGATGCAAAAAAAAATGGAAGATTTATGGTGGATTTTGAAATTTTGAAGGAATTTAAAATTTTTGTTCAATCAACCAGCTACAATCGAAACCTTATTGGTGGAACAACATTTTTATATAGAAAAGAAGCTGATGTCAGTGCGCCGACTCCTACAGTTGCTACTGTAGCAACACCTGTTGTTATAGTAACTTCATCAACTGATGATCCAGATGGACCACTACCACCTAAAAGAGCTCGTGGTAGACCTCGCGCAGGTGCACCGACACCAGCTGCTGTTAACCCTGTAATTACCACCAAAGGACCAATTGGTAAGTTTTAATTCATTTTTACACATAATTTCTTATGATTGACTACAGATAATTTTATATTTACCTATATTGGTTAAAGGTGGAGGTCCAGGCGCAGGCGCAATTTCTGATAAAGTTGAAATTGTGATTTCATTCGATACCACTGGATCCATGTACCCTTGCTTGTCTACCGTCCGAAGTGTAGTCCGTGATACCCTCACAAAATTAACCACTGGGATACCATCAGTCCGGATTGGAATTCTTGCGCATGGCGACTATTGTGATAGGAATTCATCATATGTTATAAAAGCAGCCAATGACTATAAGCTCTGTGGTGCTGAGGAAGTATCCAAACTGGTTGATTTTGTCACCAATGTATCATCAACCGGTGGTGGTGATACACCAGAATGTTACGAACTTGTTCTACAAGAAGTAGCAACAAAATTTGATTGGTCTCCATCAGCAAATAAAAGCTTGATTCTCATTGGTGATGCACCTCCACATGGTCCAAATGATAATCCTACCCGAATTGACTGGCGCGCAGAAGCAATAGGACTTAAAGACAAGGGAATTCGAATCTATGCTGTTCAAGCATTGGACTATAAACAAGCTGAATATTTTTACCGTGAAATTGCACAAATTACACTTGGATTTCATTTAAGATTGTATCAATTTTCTTCAATTACTGATTTCCTATTGGCTGTTTTCTATCGTGAGGGAGATGCTTCTGGTGATAGTCAAAATTTGAATGATTTTGAAGCAGAATTGACATCTAGTGGAAGAATGGTTAATAATTTGAGAAATTTATTTGACCAACTCCAAGGGCGTACTGCTAGCGTAAGCAGCGGAAGTACTGCAACGATCAGTAGTAGCGGTAGCAGTGGATTGGTACCTGTAAGTCCAAGTCGTTTCCAAGTTTTGATAGTAAATCAAAGTCAAGCTATTAAACAGTTTGCGCAAGCTCGTGGTTTGATATTCAAACCAGGATGCGGGTTTTATGAATTTACAAAACCTGAAACTATTTCTGATAAAAAAGAAGTTGTATTGATGGAAAAAACTAGTGAAGATTTTTATACTGGATGGAAAGCTGCGCGGGAGTTGTCTGGAATTGAACCTGGGAAAGCAATCAAACAAAAACCAAAAGAATCAGACAAATATATTATTTTTGTTCAAAGTACTAGTTACAACCGGAAGTTAATCGCTGGTCAGCGATTTTTGTACGAAGTGGATGCAGATTGCTAAAAATATCAAAAATTTTCAAAAAAAAAAAAAAAAAATTTTACAAAAAAAAAACTGAAATTATGAAATTTCATTCAACCAAGTCATGACTTTGTAAAACAAGTATTAACAGTATCTAATTATAATGTATTAATTTAGTATTTTCGAAAAAGATAATTATAAATACTTTATATTGAAATTAAGGTTGACATTTGTCAACCTATTCAGATGAAAATTACTTTGAACAAAATCTGCACAAATCGGCTTTTAGTTAGTAAAGGGTTAATATCTCACAACAATGTAACACCAACAATCAATGTATGCAAAAGGTGCTAAATATGGAATAATAGTGCTNTTTATAAATACTTTAATTGAAATTAAGGTTGACATTTGTCAACCTATTCACATGAAAATTACTTTGAACAAAATCTGCACAAATCGGCTTTTAGTTAGTAATGGGTTAATATCTCACAACAATGTAACACCAACAATCAATGTATGCAAAAGGTGCTAAATATGGAATAATAGTGCTAAATAGAAACTAGAAAATAATACATATAAATAATAAAATAAACAAAAAAAAAATTTTTTAATGGTTTTTACAATAATCGTAATTTTTATTATTAATCAGTTTTTTTATCTAAATTTCGTTTAGCTGTACAGTCGATAGTTTTCTTCGTCATTTCAACAAATATATTCAAAAAATTAAAATTAAATTAAAAATTAGCGCCAACTAACCAATGTCATATGAACATAAATTTAACAAAGCGTAAATCTGCTAAGCCCTAAGAACCTAAGAACCTAATAACTTAATTAATTACGGTATGACATTAATCTCATCAGATTCAATTCTCTTCCAAAGGCACTAATTGGTAATTTTAATCAGAGTGAGCAATGTGTTACANGGATCTGCTAAGCCCTAAGAACCTAAGAACCTAATAACTTAATTAATTACGGTATGACATAATATGCACTGATCCCCTGGTGACATAACAATTAATCTCATCAGATTCAATTCTCTTCCAAAGGCACTAATTGGTAATTTTAATCAGAGTGAGCAATGTGTTACATTTTTAAGAAAAAATGTTCAAATTTTTTTTTCAAAAATTATTTTTTTCAAAAAAAAAAAAAATATTTTTTTTTCAAAAAGATTTTTTTTTTTCAAAAAAAATTTTTTTCAAATTTTTTCGCCACAACCTCTACACTAAACGCATTATGATGGTAAAATATATAATAATTTAAATGGAAAGACTAAGTTCATCGACCCCACTGTTTATGGTTCATTAGCTGCACGGAGTAAGTATTAAAGCAAAAAAAAAAAATTTTTTTTTTGAAAAAACAAAAAACGGCGGGCAATTTGTTGCTAGCCAATCATAACAAACCGTTTTGTTACAATGGGTCGTATTTGAGTAACGTAGCGGGTGTTTCAAAATCATCAGCATCTCCTTTGTATGGTTCTAATAATAAAAGATGAAAAAAAAAGGAATATGTTAATTAAAAAAAAAATCCTGTTTAAAATTTTTAAACAATATGATTTTAGTATAAAGGGGTTGTTGACTGGAATATAAATAAAAACTGCTTAAAAATTGACAATTCTGAATAACTGAACAAATATTCGTAATTTTTTTTTGTTAAAACTTGTGATGTTTTTTTTTTTAATTTGTTGGACAAAATTTCAGTCTAGTATTTTACATAAATCAGTAATAATTTTTTGTATTTTTCCATAAAAATAGAAATAATTAACAATTGAACACACATCCTTTCGTTTAAATTTGTGTAAACTACGTCTTCATTTCATTATAAGTTTAAAATATTAAACAATGTCATTGTTATTTTTTTTTCAAACAGTAATTATGTTAGATTGCGAAAAGGAATCTTCTTTTTTTCTTTTGCGCATGCGCATAATTTTTTGTACAGATTCTCTGTAATGAGACTCGACTCCTCCCACAACTTTTCTACCATGTGTTTTAGAGTTGATACATCAAAAAAAATTCAAAAATTCAAAAATTCAAATTCCACCAATCAGATTTGAATATTCAAATATTCAAATTTTTACCGCCAAATCTGATCGGGTGAATTTAAATTTTTGAATTTTTTTTTTCGCTCATCGAATCTAGTAACATCCGGTATACAATTTTTGTTATAAAAAATTTCAGACATGCGCAGAACGAAAAAAAAATTCATTTTTGTAATCTAACATTATTGAAATTCATTGAAATTATTATTATTATTATTATTATTGTTATTACTATTAATTATTCTTATTTAGACCTCTACGCTGCTTGAAACAAGCATAGGCGCGGGAGATTTAAATTTTAAAATTGGCACCTAAATTTTGAATTTTAGTTTCTGAATTTTAGTTTCTAAATTTTGAATTTTAGTTCCTAAATTTTGAATTTTAGTTCCTAAATTTTGAATTTTAGCTCCTAAATTAAAAATTTTAAATTTGAATCATAATTATTTACGATCATTGTCATCAGTACATCAACCAATTTATACAAAAATTTTTTTGAAGCAAGAAGAGGATATACTGAAGACTACGCACTTTTTGGATTATTGGAGAAATCAGTGTCATTCTTCTTTGCAAATTCAGCAATAACATCTTTATAAATTTGAGGGTCAATGTTTCTTCCGAGCATGTACAAAACCCACCAATCACCAACAGATACTTTCTTCGTGACAGACTCAATAGCTTCTTCTGGTACCATTCGATTACGAGCATGCATGAGACGAGGACGCAGGCGTGGAAAGGCAATGAGCATGGCACGGAAGACAATAATCAAGGCACAGAGTACAGCGAGGATAATGAACCAAAACCAAAGAAATATATATGTCTTCTCGTTAACAATATTGAGTGGGAGAATACAAATTGCATCCTTCAATTCAATTGTTGCAGTAGGTCCGAACCTGTACAAGGTAACAAAAAATAAAGTTATCATGTTAAATTTTTTTTTTTTATAGAATGAGATGATTTTTTGGCACTCGGGACCATTTTTGTGAGATAAGGATAAAAAAAAAAAAAAAAAATAGGAAGAAGAGCCATGTGCAAAAAAATTGAGCAAATTTAGATAAAGACATTAAAAATAAACAACTCTTATTTTCTCTTGGTTTGAATTTTTAGCCACATGAGATGAGATAAGGTGTGGTTCAATTGGAGGTAGTCGAAAAGTCGATTATTTTACATTCAACAGTCGTCGGAGTAAGTCTTACTAGTTCTGGATTCAACTTTTAAGAAATTGAAGACTTTCAACAATAAATTTTTGAAGATTTTCAAGAAAGTGGAAGAATTTGAGAAAAAAAAAATTGAAGATTTTGAAAAAGAGTGTGGAGAGTCAAGACCATCGATTTTGTCGATGACCTTGGCATCGATAAAATTGAGAAAAGGAAATTGTTAAATTTGAAGNTAAATTTTTGAAGATTTTCAAGAAAGTGGAAGAATTTGAGAGAAAAAAAAATTGAAGATTTTGAAAAAGAGTGTGTAGAGTCAAGACCATCGATTTTGTCGATGACCTTGGCATCGATAAAATTGAGAAAAGGAAATTGTTAAATTTGAAGGATTGAGTAACTATTGAAAAATTATTGAAACTTTCAAAGGATCTAAAAGTAAGTCGATAAACCTAATTATATTCTTAATATTTTTGGTATTTTTTTTTCATAAAGTGTTGTTTTTTTCGTACATTCTGAAGGTACACTTGGTAACTCGTGGAAACATGAAGATCATATGATCTCTACGTTCTTCTTGGTCCATGTCAGCATTGTTGAGGAGTACATTAAGACCGTAACTTCTAAATTCACCATCAAAGAACCAGTCCATAAGAAACATTTGGA
This sequence comes from Holacanthella duospinosa, assembly GCA_002738285.1. Lineage (NCBI taxonomy): Eukaryota > Metazoa > Arthropoda > Collembola > Poduromorpha > Neanuridae > Holacanthella > Holacanthella duospinosa. The sequence goes on from NIPM01000487.1 coordinate 85,777, forward strand.
AGACGACATTGATGAAGCAGAGCGCTTCACAAAACCAGTAGCGGAAGGCATAGTAGTTGTGTTGCTAAAACAGCAGAAATTATATTCATTGTAAGACATAAATTCATAATTAATCAGTAGTAGTAGTAGCAGTAGTTGGAAATTAACGAAATTAATCCTAACGTTAAACTACTGATGTGTAAAAAATTATAATTTTATGATATAGATGGAGATGTTGATGCACATTTTGCTTCACGGAGAGTTTCACTCAACTCTACATCCAAACTCCAACCTCCACCAGTATACTGGTGGTGGTGGCACTCTACTATTTGTACAGTGCCGCCATAAGTATCAAGCGTAAGTAACCAATACATAAATTTTAGAACAAATTATTCTCCTTTGAATTTTTTTTTGATTCTTGGTGCCATCAGCTGATTTTGATTTTTTGATTTTTTTTTCTAGATACTTACATTTAAATGTCTGATGAGGTATTCAACTAAAATGGACTTTTTCTGTTGCTTCTCTTCTTCACTTCGGAGTCCAATGTTAAGTCCACACACAATAGTTTTCATAAGTCCTGCTTCCCAAGTTTCCCATAACCACTTAGGAAAGTAGCACATAAGTGCTTGGAAGAAGAGAACGAAGCAAACCCATTGGTAGTAAGTATAATGTTTTGTGTTACCACCTTCAGCATTGACAAGACCTGGATGTGCAGCACTTCCCTCAGGTCGATAGAATCCATCTAAGAGACAAAAAATTACAAATTTTTACTAATATCGAAAGAATTTTAATAATTTTTTAGCTCATTGGTTGAAATTTTTTTTCTAAAATATCTTTTACATCGAAGGATTCGCCGTTGCGTTCAACAGTACAGTACAGTACTAAATCTCTGATAGATTAATTTTAAATTGACCACTTTTGAGTTTCACAATCACGATCAATAATTCGACTCCACACTCCACTTCTATCAAAATTTTGTACAATTTTTTCATCGAAATGAGTATTGAAAAATTTAGTACTATGTACCAATTAGAGGAATCTATTAGAGAAACTGACCAAGACCATTGGTCAATTGAAGTGACCTTTATACCAATTGTACTCATTTATTTGATTTGCTATCATTTCTAAGTGTATTTTATTTACAATGACCTTACTTCAGTAGTACACCAAATAGAAATAGACTTTTTTTTTTTGTATAAGAATAATAATTTAAAATTTAATACACATGGACATTATTTTTTTTTTGGAGGATATGTAATTCATCGAAATAATCCATATTGCTGTTCGACATCGCTTTTAGATCAAATTTTAATTTTTTTTTTTTTGATTTCAGATTTCATAATTTTGAACAAATCGTTTCTGACCTGGTACCAAAAAAGTTGTCATGNCATTTCTAAGTGTATTTTATTTACAATGACCTTACTTCAGTAGTACACCAAATAGAAATAGACTTTTTTTTTTGTATAAGAATAATAATTTAAAATTTAATACACATGGACATTATTTTTTTTTTTGGAGGATATGTAATTCATCGAAATAATCCATATTGCTGTTCGACATCGCTTTTAGATCAAATTTTAATTTTTTTTTTTTGATTTCAGATTTCATAATTTTGAACAAATCGTTTCTGACCTGGTACCAAAAAAGTTGTCATGNTTTTTTTTTTTTGATTTCAGATTTCATAATTTTGAACAAATCGTTTCTGACCTGGTACCAAAAAAGTTGTCATGATCCAACAGTAGGTGTTGACCACATGTGCTGGAGCTCCCTCTACAATACATCGAATAGGCTGCCCAACGAACTGCGTCATTGTAATAATCATTGAAAAAGCCATGAGGAGAACTGTCGTGAATGTAGAATGAATCCGAAAAATCGGATTATCTACAATTATCTCCTGACGTTTTACATAGTCTTTCAACGATGCAAAAAGACTATACATTGTACCTAATTTTTTATATAACACACAGCCTTGATATTTTAATTAATAGTGTATCTAATTTTTGTTGTATTGAAGGCACCCGATGTCGTGTTTCACTCCTACGACGTCTACAGATACAAGACTTCTTGATACCCAATTCCTCAAGGGCTACTACTACTAACTGGGAAATTTGAATACCAAAATTATTGAACTCTGGACAGTGGATGAGCCAGTTTCCACTACTACAGGGTACCGAGAACTATCTCATTATCAGCCAGTTTCAACCTACTGGGGAAAATTTTTGGTTAAAATTTTTTTTTTGTGTCTTTTCTGTACACAGTTTCTTATTAGTTGAACTTATCCTCAGTGAATATGAAGGGACCATCATAGACCAAAAAAGGTACAAATTCAACCCCTCCAACTACACTATAGACTGTCAAAAATCTCAACTAAATTGTTATCAACTCTTGGATATACTGGCTCAATGTTGTCAAATTGACTTGCTTCGAGCTCCTCGGCTTGAGTCTATTGTGTTTTTCTCTCTCTCTCTCTCTTGCTTCTGTCACCCCTAGTTAAAAATGGTGAAGAATTTCTCTAGAATAGCCATAGGCCCAGCGTTTTGCCCAATTATTACAGGGCCATCGACTTCTCACTCGTCACTCCAACATCCGTACAACGTTTCTTAACCTTTAGGATCAACCAATCAAACTCACAACTTGACCTGAAGGAACTTTGACTCCTTTCATCTCAATGAAACGTCAGGGTTCAAAAAATCGTCAAAAAATATTGTTATTTTTTTGGCTATTTATGCTAGAAATTTTTACTAAAAATAATTGTCATTTTGGATAAAATTTTGTACAGTTCTGTACAAGACTTCAGGACCTAACATAACGACCCTGAATTTTATCCACTATGACCCTTCCTTAAGTTTCTTCACATTTAAGTGTAGAGTAGATAGTTGGGGGGTATTTCTATCTTATTCAATCAGCATTCAACAATAGGAAAACACATTTTCTGACGTAACAAGGACCAATTGTTGAGTCAATTTTTGTATGTGTTTTCAAGTCATGGGATACGCTAATCAAAATTCTGAGCTAAAACACGCATTTTTTTTGTGTGTTTTGTCTCACTTGAGTAAATCAATAGGTTTAGTTGAATATGATATATAGGTCATTCACTTTAGATAGACACCTTGGATGTCATAGCAGTTTAGTTGTTGCTAGGTAATCCCAAAACCGGTAAAAATTATTTCATCATACTTGTTCTACATCACGAGGATAGATTTTTGGGCGTTTCCTATTGGTTAGACCAAAAGTTGGTAATAATCGGTTAATAATAGCGTTCAGGGCCATGTGTCTTTTATATTTTTTTTTGTTTTTACAATGGGGTTATTCAAAATTGGCCAATCGTGATTTGACTTTTGGTATAAATCAATTAATACAGAGAGCAGCGGTATGAATAATTTTTAAGAGTAATTATTTTACAGGTAGTAAAGTTCTTGCGTGATGATGATTTAATCAAGAACATGAATCAGGAAAATTAGCAAACGGTAATTTTCNGAATAATTTTTAAGAGTAATTATTTTACAGGTAGTAAAGTTCTTGCGTGATGATGATTTAATCAAGAACATGAATCAGGAAAATTAGCAAACGGTAATTTTCGAAATGACTAAATNCTTGCGTGATGATGATTTAATCAAGAACATGAATCAGGAAAATTAGCAAACGGTAATTTTCGAAATGACTAAATTATGACTAAGTTCGTAATAACTTGATTTCAGAGCACATTACTCATATTAAGAATAAAAACTTAAGCTAAATACGTCATAATACTCATCGTCAGGATTTTTGTAAAAATCTTGAGATCATCTTGAAATTCTTAAGAAATCAAAAATGACGCTCATTACNTCATCGTCAGGATTTTTGTAAAAATCTTGAGATCATCTTGAAATTCTTAAGAAATCAAAAATGACGCTCATTACTATGAAGTAAATAATGCGTAGTCTCTTCTGATTGGTTGATTATTTTAGGGCTACAGTACAGTGCAGGACTCTAAAAACTTGTCAACTTATATGCTTAACCAGATGTAGTCCATTTTTCTTACTCTGTTATGTTTAGAATGCTTATCAAATTGAACAGATTTAAAACAGATACACAAATAACAAGCATGTAACCAAAAATAACACCCCCTTCCAACCCCAACTTATTAGAAAAAAAAAACTATATTTGGAAAAAATTTTTGAACGAAAAAAAAAAAATTTTAGGACCCATTTTCTAACCCTTTTTGAGTATTTTTAGCCTTAATTGTTAATGATTATTCATAAAACGGGAAACATAATTTAGAACGACTTTGATATAACGCGTTTCATAAAATTAATTTTTTTTTTTGCAGTAGTGTTTAGTAGTGTATTATTTACATATTATCAGCTACTAATACACGTTTGCAATTTTTTTTTGTACACAAATGAAACATTACATTATTATCAAACTGCTATGCTAATGTTAAGTTAGTTTCTAGGAACTTGTTTAGCATTCTGCGGTATGAGTTTTACACTACAATATGTAGATGGCGTATTTTACACTTTTTATGGTTAACGGGTGTTCACTAGAAAGCTTTTTTCAAAAAAAAATGGGAAAATTTCAATCTACACAATCAAANTTTATGGTTAACGGGTGTTCACTAGAAAGCTTTTTTCAAAAAAAAATGGGAAAATTTCAATCTACACAATCAAAATTGATTTTATTTGAATTTGACTGTGTTTTTATTTAAAATTTTGAATTTGCTTGAAAAACTTGGTATTAATAGTGAAAATTTTAGAGTTTTGCGCCCAGTCGGGTGACAAAAAAAATTTTTTTTAATTAATTTTTTATGATCTTTGTGCAGAATATAATTCCAAAAATTGTAAAAAAAAAAAAAAAAAAATTTTTAATGAAGGTCAATGAACTCATAGGAAGGGTGAAATTATTGCACAAAAAAAGAGAGTTTTGGACAAAAGATTTTTATTACCACAATTTAGTGATGAACAATGGAAACTTTTTTTTGTGTCATTTGTATTTACATTTCCAATAATTATTATTCTTACTGCTGGTTTGTACAAGTGGATTTTTCAATTTGGCACACTTTTTTTTTTCGTCGATTGACCTAAAGATCCAAAAAAAAAAAAAATTTTTTTTATTGAAAACCACAGCATCCGTACACACTACCTGTCCATCATTCTCATTTTTATANAAAAAAAAAAAATTTTTTTTATTGAAAACCACAGCATCCGTACACACTACCTGTCCATCATTCTCATTTTTATATTATTTTTTTGTATTAATTTACAAATTTTGTGAGACTAACACACAAGTTTTACAATACATAACAAAAGGTTCAGAATTCTGACCAATTGTCAATCATGTCAATTTCCTTATTCAATTATTATTACTTCAACAGACAGAAAGTTTTTCATTGTATAGTTGTTATTATAGTAATAAAATAGTTATAATTGTGATTTATTTTATTTTATACAACATCAGATTTATACACATATCATGTAATTCTAACTGATCAAAATCAAAATTTCAATACAAAAAATTTCTAAACCATGACGGTAGTGTTATACCGACTGTATGTGTATACGAATTATAATTTTATAAATAATTTATTAACACTTCTTCCTCTGAGTGTATCAAAAGGGATTAAAAAATAACAAAAAAAAATGTNTTTTATAAATAATTTATTAACACTTCTTCCTCTGAGTGTATCAAAAGGGATTAAAAAATAACAAAAAAAAATGTTAATTTTTTTTTATATCGTGTGAATGAAATAATATGACTGTTTATATCCCAAAGGATGTAAAAAATGAACCTAAGAAAATTAACGCCTTTTTTTAAGAAACAAGTTTTTTAAAGCGTCCCGCTCAACTTGATACCTTCAAACGTCATCTCATAGAAAAAATATTATGTTTGATAGAGAGAAAAAAAACANTCTCATAGAAAAAATATTATGTTTGATAGAGAGAAAAAAAACACTTAAAAATGAAAAAAATTATTTAAAAATAAAAAATGGTATAAGTTTAAGACAATGAATATTATTATGAATTTTTTTAAATTTCTTTTACAAAATTCAATAACAATTTTGANTTTATAAATAATTTATTAACACTTCTTCCTCTGAGTGTATCAAAAGGGATTAAAAAATAACAAAAAAAAATGTAATTTTTTTTTATATCGTGTGAATGAAATAATATGACGGTTTATATCCCAAAGGATGTAAAAAATGAACCTAAGAAAATTAACGCCTTTTTTTAAGAAACAAGTTTTTTAAAGCGTCCCGCTCAACTTGATACCTTCAAACGTCATCTCATAGAAAAAATATTATGTTTGATAGAGAGAAAAAAAACACTTAAAAATGAAAAAAATTATTTAAAAATAAGAAATGAGTATAAGTTTAAGACAATGAATATTATTATGAATTTTTTTAAATTTCTTTTACAAAATTCAATAACAATTTTGANGTATAAGTTTAAGACAATGAATATTATTATGAATTTTTTTAAATTTCTTTTACAAAATTCAATAACAATTTTGATTGTTCAAATTTGAAGAGGAAGCTATCTATGCATTATGCGTAGTTTAGACATTATTTATTATTGCTAATTATTTATGCTTCGTTGCTTTCTAACTAGTAGATTTCTAACAACCAATGAGAATTGAGCAAATAATTTACATTTTTGCATAACAATTTGTCCCTGGTTTTAATGGAGAGAGAGGCGTTAGTAAGGTACTTGTAAATTTTTTACAAGTAATTTAAAAGTGGCGCCTGAGGCGTTAGTAAATAAAACTTGTCAAATATGGTAAACATAGGGTTAAATTTTTTAACAATTGAATCTTATACAGGTAAATCTCATAATATGAGTACTTTTTATTTTGTTACTTACATTTGTACATTTTTTTTAAATAATTATAATACTAAATACTCAACTTTTGTTTCTGACTGTTATCATTTGCATAATAATCAAAACTGTCAAAATGTTAAAACAAGTTTCACTAGTTTCACTAATCTCAAAAGTTTATTCTAGTCTACTGAATTCAATTATCATGATTTGATACTTTGCACATGCGCATAAATTTACAGATTTTAAATTACTGACTCTTCCTACTATTACCAAAAAACAAAGCAATTTGATGAGCTTTTACTTATATTACATACGCATTGTTACAAAAAAAAAGTTTTTACAAAAGCCTTATCATCTTTAATATATATATATAAAAAAAATNTACATACGCATTGTTACAAAAAAAAAGTTTTTACAAAAGCCTTATCATCTTTAATATATATATATAAAAAAAAAATTACAAATGACCTTAATATTTTTTATTATGTATAATTTCAAATTTAAAAAAATTAGAATCAAAATTTATCAAGGTTAAAATGATTATAGCAATTTTCATATTTTGCACTTCATCTTCACACCAGTTAACTTCAGGTTGATTGACGGCGATGACAGAATTTTTATTTTATTTTATATTCTGTAGAGTCAGCAAATTATGAAATTTCCTAATATAGTTTGGTAAAATTTTTTTCAGTATATAAATTTTCAAAAAAAAATTATTTTTTCTTAAATTTTATAATGTAGATGCCAACGGGTTAACGAAAAATGACTATACAAAGTGTCCAGGAGACTATCAAACTAGTCAAAACAAGTTTCCAAGGTGTGTCTAGTCATGGGGAAAGAGATTACATTTGAACCATGTCATGTCAAGGATACCATCCATCACAAATCAAACCAACCAATCAAAATGGAACCTAGACAGATTTTTTTTTATCGGGTGAACTTTTTCTCATCAATGAGGTTAAAAGATCATATGACATTTTTCATTTCAACAGTCAAAAAGATTAAAAATTAAAAATTTTTAAATTTTGAAATTACTAAACTAAATACACTAACTTCTGTTGAAAAAGACATCATCTGTGACGTGATAAGAGGCATCTGGTGACCTCGTTCTTATTCAAATGACTCTCATTGGCTAATCATTTTGATGTCACAAATACATAATCTATTCCGTAGAACAAGTCCAAAGAGGATTAAATTTATTAACATTATGTTTCAATTTAGTCCTGAATGAAAAAAAAATATTGTAAAATAGATATATTGCATTAAAAATTAATAAAAACAGGTCATAAATCAAGTTGTCGGAAAGTCGGGAACGGGACTCAAAGAGAGTTAATTATGGTGAGAAAAATCTTTAAAAACTCATTTGTAGACTTTACTACTCGTTGATTGATACAAAAAACTCAATTTTTTTTTTTTTTTTTTTTTTAAATTTTCATTGCATTTTAAACTTCTGTAAGACATTATTAACTCATTTGGATCAAAATCTGGAGTGTTTTTGTTATGAAACTCAATATGGAACTAATGGTGACAATTTTACGCAGTTGGAAACTACAGGGTTAAAATAATTAAAATTAATTTGATTAAGATTCCGTTTTTTAAATGGTTTTATTAGTGTTCCAATTTATGTTCAATTAAATTTTATTTTATTTTCCAATTCCTTCTTTGTACAAGGACATTCGCAAATCGCAAGTTACTAAATAAAGCTTTTTTAAATTTTTACAACAATAGATGGCGCTAAGAACAAAATTTTTCTCACCCGCAACAAATAGTTGTTGTGGAGGAGTGCATAGGATGATTGAGCAGTGAAAAAATAAATCACTTAATTTCTACTTTGTAATTTTTCTCAATAATACTAATTGTTCTGTAATAAAATGTATGTAAGAAAATTTTCGAAGGTAGATGGCGCTAACTCTGAATTTCTTCTGATACGGAACAAAAAGTTACTGCAGATTGTGATAATGAAGTAAAAAAATCACAATGCACTAATGCATTTTTTCCCCATGTTTTGATCATATTACTGAAAATAATAGTAAAAGTAAATACAAAACTAATCAAATTAAATCAAAAGTGGACATTTTGTACACAATTTGGAGTAATTTGAACTAGACAACGATTGGAATTGTCAATACGGAAGACAAAATGGAATTTGACTGATTAAATTTAAGTTGACTGATTATGTCAATTTCCCCTTAACTTTATTTTTAAGCTTGACAAAGTTTACTAAAATCGCGTTAAAAACAACAAAATGTTAAAAAAAAGAATTTAGTTAACCCATTGTGAACTAAACAAAAAAAAATTTTTTTTTCGTTAACCCACTGTGAACTAAAAATTTTTTTTGAATATTAACTCCGTTATAACTGTATATGATGTGCATTTTAGAAGAAAATTCATAAAAATTGATAAGAGACGTAATCATTTTTTCAGACTTAGACACTTGTCTTTTGAAATACTTGAGTCGTGGTTTTGGTTAATTTTCTTACGAAGTAACCATCCAAAATCATCATTTCTAGTAATAATAAAGAATTATCTAACAGAAAACATAAAAATTAGGCGTTATCGAAAATATACCAGATGACCTGAGACGCCGATGGTACTAAAAATTTCCAAAATTGGCAAAAAAAACACAACAATTTAATGAGATGTTGACAGAGAGTAAACATTTTTTGGTAATCTTTTATTAGCATTAGTTAAATTATCTAACAATTTATGAAGTTCAGGCGGAGCCAATAAAACGTTTCCCCCAAAAATTAGTACTGAAAGAAAAATAATTTTTTGACTTTTTGATGATCCATTTGATCATTTCTTAACTAGGATTCAAATCGAAGAGTCTGCCAAAAATAATTTTTATTTTTTACAAAAATTTTGAATTAGGATTATATAACAATGTCAGGAATTTTTGCATCACTTTCACAACTTTTTGCACCTTTTCTTCTAAAAAAAGCAGCTCCTCGAGTGTTAATTGAAGAATGGGCTTTTCGATTACACTTCCAAGTGACAACAATACTTTTGTTTCTTTTTTCAGCACTACTGTGCATGCGTCAATACATCGGAGAGCATATCAAGTGTCAACCGAATCATGACGATGATGCCAATGATCCTATAATTCCAAGAAAAGTTATTGAGACGTACTGTTTCATTCAAACAACTTTTACGGTAATGAAATTATACCTAAGAATTACCGATTGTTATTCAAATATGCACTTTTAGCCTGTTTGGTGTCATAATTGGGGTATAATTTATCAATATAAGCATACAGATTTAACAAAAAAAAAAAAAATTTTTTTTTCAAAATTTAGAATTTTGTACAAAAATTTTATTAAAATTATTTAAATTTAAATTAAAAAAGTTACATAAATAGCATTAATTTAAGTATGGGGATTTCAAATTCAGTACAATTTCTGAGATAAGTCAAATACCTATGAGATTATTAACTTCAAATTATTAAAGACAATGTACATTAGTGTGATATCTTTTCAATATCAACTTTATTTGTTCAAGTTTGAAGAGGAAGCTATGCATACATTGTCTAGATTTTTATTATTCCTAATTCTTTTACGTCGATCTTTTCTAATGAGTGGATTTTTAAGACCCAATGAGAATGCAGCAAATAATTTACACTTTTGAATAATAATTTATCCCTAGTTTTAATTTAGTAGAGAGAAGGGTTAGTATCACGGTTACCCATTTAGCCGGATGAAAACATTTGTCCGGCTGACTAGCTTAACTGGCCGGTCTGGACGATCTGAATGATCTGGACGATCTGGACGATTTTTATCTAAACGCCACAAACACATACGCAGAGGTGTATTGTCGCAATTTCCCAAAGTTATTGTAGATTTTCGTAATACTTTCCTTACCTCCTTACTTATAAATTCAAATTTAACTAGGTTATAAATTTTCGCTTGGGACATTTTCCAGAGGTCAAGGGTGACCAGATCACGAGCGCAATTACACTCAAATACCATAAGTTTTTTAATACATGGTTTAGGATTTAAAACCCTGGTATGACGTATTATTAATCGGCTACAATGGATTATTAACCATGGTATGTACCACTATTAATTAATATTTTTGTGGTTTAAACCTCGTTTAAGTTCAGTTTACCGTTAGGCCGATAGACCCGAACACCAATTTCAAACATTTTAAGCTCAATTGCCTCCTTTGTAATTTGACCGCAGTGAAATTTGCTGCTGCATTGTGCTATGAAAACAAACTTATGTTACTATAATTTATTGAAGCCATACTCAATTAGTTAATGAAAATTTTGTCGTCCAGATCGTCCACTGGACGCAATTTTTAATCGTCCAGATCGTCCGGACGACAATCAGACCGTCCAGATTGTCCGGTCGATTTCATCCGGCTGTTCTAACACTGGTTAGTATAATAACATTTTTGAATAACACGTTGTTCCTAGTTTTGAAGGAGATAGAGGTATTAGTAGGGTTACTTGTAAATTTTTACAAGTTAATTTAATATATTTCTTTCTTGAAAAGTTACTTCTATTTTTTGAAACTGTATATGAAATTTCAGGTTCCATATGATATAGAATCGACAGGTGTAAATCGTATTCGAAATGACATGCACCTTGGAGGGGGTCAATATATACCAGGAGTCTCACAACGGACTCATCATGCCTATTACCAGTGGATGCCGTTTTATTTATTTTTTCTAGGACTATTTTTTCTCCTTACACACAGAATTTGGAAATCTGTTGAAAACAAAAAAGTGCAGAGTCTCGTGAATGAATTGAGCGTAAGTTACTTACTTTAGTTTAAAAGATAGTTCTGCCAAAAATTGATTTACTGAAACTAGCAGCTTCATTTAAAAAAAGATCAACTAATTTTAAAACTAAATTACGATCAAGTTGAATTAAATTAAAATAAAATAAAATATTAAACAATGGTGAAAGAAAGGGGAATTTAATTATTAAATATTAAAATAAAATTGTGCTGAAAAAATGGAGTAAGAAAGGAGTATTTTTATTTTTTCAAAATTGAATAAATTACAACAAAAAATTTGAGTTTTTTTTTAATTGGAATATAATAAATAAAAAAAAATGAATAAGAATAAAAAAATAATAATAATAAAATAAAATAAATATAAAATAAAATAAAAATTAATTANAATGGAGTAAGAAAGGAGTATTTTTATTTTTTCAAAATTGAATAAATTACAACAAAAAATTTGAGTTTTTTTTTTAATTGGAATATAATAAATAAAAAAAAATGAATAAGAATAAAAAAATAATAATAATAAAATAAAATAAATATAAAATAAAATAAAAATAAATAAATTAATTAAAATAAATAAAAATAAATAAAATTAAAATGAATTAATTAAATTAAATAAAAATAAATTAATAAATATAAATAAATAAAAATAAATTAATAAATTAAATTAAATAAAAATAAATAAAAATAAATAAAAATAAATAAAAATAAATAAAAATAAAAATAAATAATAATAAATAATAATAAATAAATTAAATAAATTAAATAAAAATAAATAAATAAATTGAATTAAACTAAAATATTGAATTAATTAAAAAATTTTTTAATTAACAAACTAAAAGCAAAAACACTAAACTAAATTAAAAAATTTTAATTAACAAACTAGAAATAAAAACATTGAATTAAATTAAAAAATATTAAATAGCATAAATGAAATATTTATTTGGGTAAGAAAAAACTCTTGCGAAGGAAATCGGAACAAGTAGGGTTAAAAAACATTTGTCTTTTTTCATTGTTTTGTTTTTCGACAGCTTGTCCTTATCTGATTAAAATCATTTACTTTGTTTTCAGAATTTGTACCGAAGATTAAGAATTTTTGGTTTATGACACACATAAAGTAAAAAAAATGATAAAGAAATTCATTGTTTCGTTATTTTCTTCTCAACGCTTTCCTTTGTGGACAAAGTTTTTTCGAACCCCCCTGCCCCCTTCTATCTTTGTAATTTGTGTCAATTTTATTTTTTAGACTCGAGACCTCCTGAGTACCGGTGGTTCCAAACGATATCAAAAAATTTCAACCGTGGCTCGTTACATTGTTGCTTCTAAAGGAATGCACTGTTTTTGGAGTTTTACATACGTGGCTTGTGAATTTGGGAATCTCATTGTTGTTTTAGCTGCTATGTACTTTACCGACATTTTTCTTGGACGTGAATTTTCATCTTATGGACCACGGGTTATTCAATTTCTTGAAGATGATCCTGAAACACGAATTGACCCAATGGCTACAGTCTTCCCCCGTGTCACGAAATGTCTCTTCCATATGTACGGTCCTTCTGGAAGTATTCAACGATTTGATGCACTTTGCATCCTACCTTCAAATATCCTCAATGAAAAAATTTTCACATTTTTATGGTTCTGGTGAGTTTTCCAAAATTAAAAAAAATAAATAAAAATTTTTATCAAAATTTGTTTATAATGAATGCGAATGTCATTTTTTCATAACAGGTTTGCATTACTAACTTGTGTCACCATCTGCTCGCTGGTCATTCGTACAGCTTCACTAATTTCACCAAAAGTCCGTGTTTACAGTCTCATAGGTTCAGGACTTTCTTCAAATTTTCCACTAAATGCACAGAGCGTCACGGTACTGCGGAATTTAGGAATCAGTGATTGGTTCTTATTACGATTTCTCAAAATTAATTTAGATAATGAAACTTTTCGTATTTTAATTAAGACTATGTATGAAGAAATACTCTAAAAAAGCCCACCATAATGACAATTTTACGGATAAATATGCGTGCGCGTAGGTATAAATTGCGCAAAACAGATTATGAATTGGAGCTAAAGTTACTATACTTTTTCTACTAATTAACCTAAGTAGATAGGTAATTGTAACTTTAGATTCGTTCAAGTTGTCGGAAGATCGGGACTCAAAGAGTTAAAATAATTAAAATTTATTTGATTAAGATTCCATTTTTTAAATGGTTTTATTAGTGTTCCAATTTACAATAAAATTTGATGTTATTTCCCAATTGCTTCTTTGTACAACAACATTCGCATATACTAAATAAAGCTTTTTGAAAATTTTTTACATCAATAGATGGCGCTAAGTACAAAATTTTTTTCACCCGCAACAAAAAATTGTTGTGGAAGAGTGCATAAGATGATTGAGCAAAGACAAAAAAATAGCTCAATTTCCACTTTGTAATTTTTCTCAATAATACTAATTGTTCTGTAATAACATGTATGTAAGAAAAATTTTGAAGCTAGATGGCGTTAACTCTGAATATTTTCTCACACGCAACAAAAAGTTACTGCAGATTGTGATAATGAAAAAAAAAATCTCAATGCACTACGTATTCTTATTCCATTTTTTATTATATTGCTGTCAATAATAGTACAAAATACAAAATCAATAAAAATAAATGAAAACTGGACATTTTGTATACAATTTGCAGTAATTTGAACTAGACAACATGGATTGACCATACGGAAGACAAAATGGTATTTCCTGATTAAAGTTAAGTTGACTGATTAGATCAATTTTCCCTTAATTTTGTTTTCAAGCCATACAAAGTTTACTAAAATGGTGTTAAAAACAATTAAATTTTTTTTAAAGTTAGTTAACCCGTTGTCAACTAATGAGAAATTTTTATTTATTTACTCTGTTATATCTGTATATGATGTGCATTTTAGAAAAAAATCATAAAAATTGATGAGACGTAATCATTTTTTCAGACTTAGACACTAGGTTTCTGGAATACTTGAGTGATGGTTTTCGTTAATTTTTCCACAACGTAACCATCCAAAATCATAATTTTTAATAATAATAGAGACTTATCTAACAGAAAACACAAAAATTAGACGTTATCGAAAATAAATTAGATGACCTAAGACGCTGATGGTACTAAACATTTATAAAATTGGAAAAAAAAACATACATCAGTTTAATGCATGTTGACAGACAGTAAACATTATTTGGTAATCTTTTATTAGCATTAGTTAAATTATCAAACAATTTATGAAGTTCAGGCGGAGCAAAAAAACGTTTCCCCCATAAATTAGTACTGAAAGAAAAATAATTTTTTGACTTTTTTAATGATCCAGTTGATCATTTCTTAACTAGGATTCGAATCGAAGAGTCTGTCAAAAATAATTTTTATTAAAAAAAAATATTTTGAATTAGGATTATATAACAATGTCAGGAATTTTTGCATCACTTTCACAACTTTTTGCACCTTTTCTTCTAAAAAAAAGCAGCTCCTCGAGTGTTAATTGAAGAATGGGCTTTTCGATTACACTTCCAAGTGACAACAAAAGTTTTGTTTCTTTTTTCAGCATTACTGTGCACCCGTCAATACATCGGAGAGCATATCAAGTGTCAACCAAATCATGATGATGCCACTGACCGTATAATTCCAAGAAAAGTTATTGAGACGTACAGGTTTCATTCAAACAACTTTCACGGTAAAGAAATTATACCTAAGAAGTACCGATTGTTATTCAAATATGCACTATAAGCGTGTTTGGTTTCATAATTGAGTATAATTTGTCAATAGAATCATCAAGATTTTATAAAAAAAATTTTTTTTTTCTTTTTCCTAATTAAGAACTGTGTACAAAAATTTTATTAAAATTATTTAAATTTATATTAAAAAAGTTAAATACTCTCGGATTAAATGAATACTGACTGCGCAAAAAAATCAAATTTTAACCAAATTCTAGACATTTGCACCAAGATTTTATTTAGGATAACAGAATATTTTTTCATAATCCAAATTAGTCGAACAGTTTGGTAATTAAGCAAGGTCATTGGTTCTGTTATGAACTTTTACCAAGCCTTAAGGATACGAGTGACTATCGCTCCAAAGGACTAAAAGAATTGAATTTTTTGACCAATCCTTTACAAAATTTCGTGTAATGGCCATGCTTCGATCATCTGCTTTTTAATTGACTCGACTGAGTAATTCGTAATTTTAATCTAAAATAAAATTTAACAAACTAATAATATATTTTATGCAGGATATATTTTTGACTTGGATGAAAAATTGAACACTTCAATTTAGAACTTACATGTTTGTTTTGGATGTTTTGCCATAGCACTGGTTGAATTAGCTAATCCTAATTTTTTAACCAATTTAGCATGACCGGAGTGCTCCAACAATGTCTCACTTAACTCCTCTAAATACTGCAGTACAGATATCACAATGTGATGAAATTTTGGGCTTTTTACTTGACGCACTAAAATATATAATGTGTTCAATGAATTAGTGCGCCACAAAGAAAATTCCTCCAAAATTGTGCAGAAGTATAGAACTGGGTTAAAATTTGAATTTTTTTGCACGATCAATATTCACAGGTATTTAATCCGAGAATACATAACATTAATTTAAGTATGGTGATTTCAATTTCAGTACAATTTATGAGATAAGTCAAATACCTATGAGATTGTTAACCACAAATTATTTAAGACAATGTAATATCATTTCAATAACAATTTTATTTGTTTAAGTAATACTAATTTATTAATACTAATTTTTGTACTTCGATCCTTTCTAATAAGTGGATTTTCAAGACCCAATGAGAATGCAGCAAATAATTTACATTTTTGAATAACAATTATCCCTAACTTTAATGTAGAGAGAAGCGTTAGTAAATTAAAATTTCTGCATCACAAGTTGTCCCTAGTTTTAATGTAGAGAGAAGCGTTAATAACGTAGTTGTAAATTCTTACAAGTAATTTAAAATAATTAAAATTTATTTGATTAAGATCCCATTGTTTAAATGGTTTTATTAGTGTTCCAATTTATATTCAATTAAATTTGTAGATATTTTTCAGTCGCATCTTTGTACAAAGACATTCGCAAGTGCTAAATAAAGCTTTTTAAAATTTTTTCAACAATAGATGGCGCTAAGTACAAAATTTTTCTCACCCGCAACAAAAAGTTGTTGTGGATGAGTGCATACGATGATTGAGGAGAGAAAAAAAAGTCACTCAATTTCCACTTTGTAATTTTTCTGAATAATAAATTGTTCTATAATAAAAGGTATGTAAGAAAATTTTCGACGCTAGATGGGGGTAACTCCGAATTTCTACTGAAATGCAACAAAATGTTACTGCAGATTGTGATAATGAAAAAAAAAAATCTNAAAATTTATTTGATTAAGATCCCATTGTTTAAATGGTTTTATTAGTGTTCCAATTTATATTCAATTAAATTTGATGTTATTTTCCAATTGCTTCTTTGTACAACGACATTCGCAAGTACTAAATAAAGCTTTAAAAAATTTTTTACAACAAGAGATGGCGCTAAGTACAAAATTTTTCTCACCCGCAACAAAAAGTTGTGGAGGAGTGCATACGATGATTGAGCAGAGAAAAAAAAAACACTCAATTTCCACTTTGTAATTTTTCTCTATAATACTAATTGTTCTATAATAAAAGGTATGTAAGAAAATTTTCGAAGGTAGATGGCGCTAACTCTGAATTTCTTCTGATACGGAACAAAAAATTTCTGCAGATTGTGATAATGAAGTAAAAAAAATCACAATGCACTAATGCATTTTTCCCCATGTTTTGATCATATTACTGAAAATAATAGTAAAAGTAATTCAAAAGTGGACATTCTGTACACAATTTGGAGTAATTTGAACTAGACAACAATGGAATTGTCAATACGGAAAACAAAATGGAATTTGACTGATTAAACTTAAGTTGACTGATTATGTCAATTTCCGCTTAACTTTGTTTTAAACTAGTGTGGCGGGGCCGATCCGCCACGTTGAGATTGAGACAGGGATTGCCACAAGAATTAGGTCTCTGGTGGGGTATGATCCCACGTCTTGGGTATACCGGACCCAACGCACTAACCATTTGTGCTACAGTAGCTAGTTAGGCAATCCTGTTCTCAAACTCAATACAACTCCGAAACTTTTCTTCCTGGTCATTCATTGCCAGGTAAGGAGTCTACTGTCTCATTTATGACTACAGGAAGGGGATTGAGTCTTATGCTCAAATCCCCACACTAGGCAAAGTTTACTAAAATTGCGTTAAAAACAATGAAATTTTTTTAAATTTTGTTAACCCATTGTCAACAAAAAAAAATTGATAAAGAAATCCACTGTTTCGTTATTTTCTGATCGATGCTTTCCTTTGTTGACAAAGTGTTTTTGAAACCTCCTATCCCTCTCTATTTTTGTAATTTGTGTCAATTTCATTTTTAGACTCCAGACTTTCTCTGTACCGGTGTTTCCAAATGATATNCTACCCCCCTCTATTTTTGTAATTTGTGTCAATTTCATTTTTAGACTCCAGACTTTCTCTGTACCGGTGTTTCCAAATGATATCAAAAAATTTCAACCGTGGCTCGTTACATTGTCGCTTCTAAAGGAATGCACTGTTTTTGGAGTTTTACATAAGTCGCTTGTGAATTTGGGACTCTCACTGTTGTGTTAACTACTATCTACTTTACCGAAATTTTTTTTGGACTTTAAATTTCATCTTATGAACCACGGGTTATTCAATTTCTTGAAGATGATCCTGAAACACGAATTTACCCCGTGTCACGAAATGTCTTTTCCATATGACCGGTCCTTCTGGAAGTATTCAACGATTTGATGCACTTTGTATCCAACCTTCAAATATCCTCAATGAAAAAATTTTCACATTTCTAANAAGTATTCAACGATTTGATGCACTTTGTATCCAACCTTCAAATATCCTCAATGAAAAAATTTTCACATTTCTAAGGTTCTGATGAGTTTTCCAAAATTAAATAAAAAATTCAAAATTTTATCAAAATTTGTTAATAATGAATGCGAATGTCATTTTTTCATAACAGGTTTGCATTACTAACTTGTGTCACCGTCTGTTCACTGGTCATTCGTACAGCTTCACTCATTTCACCGAAAGTCCGTGTTTACAGTATCGTAGGTTCAGGACTCTCTTCAAATTTTCCACTAAATGCACAGAGCGTTACGGTACTGCGGAATTTAGGAATCAGTGATTGGTTCTTACTACGATTTCTCAAAATTAATTTGGATCATGAAACTTTTTGTATTTTAATTAAGACTATGTATGAAGAAATACTCTAAAAATAACGCACCATAATGACAATCACAATTATCCGGACAAAAATGCGTGCACGTGAGTATAAATTGCGCAACACAGACTATGAATTGTAGCTAACCCTACTATACTTTTTCTACTACAATTAACCTAAGTAGGTTAATTGTAACTTTAGATTCGTTCAAGTTGTCAGTAGGGACTCAAAGAGTTAATTATGGTTAGAAAAATCTTTAAAAACTCATTTGTAGATTTTACTACTCCTTGATTGGTACAAAAAACTGAAAACAATTTTTTTTTCAATTTTCATTATAGTTTAAACTTCTATAAAAAATTATTTACTCACTTGGATCAAAATCTGGAGTGTTTTGTAATGTAATTCTATATAGAATTAATGGTGGCAATTTTACGCAATTGGCAACCAGATTGTTAAAATGGTTAAAATTAATTTGGTTAAGATTACATTTTTTAAATGGTTTTATTAGTGTTCCAATTCATATTCAATTAAATTTGATGTTATTTTCCAATTGCTTCTTTGTACAAGAACATTCGCAAGTACGAAATAAAGCTTTTAAAATATTTTTACAACAATAGATGGCGCTAAGTACAAATTTTTTCTCACCCGCAACAAAAAGTTGTTGCGGAGGAGTGCATACCATCATTGAACAGAGATAAAAAATAGCTCAATTTCCACTTTGTAATTTTCTCAATAATACTAATTGTTCTGTAATAAAATGTTTGTAAGAAACTTTTGAAGCTAGATGGCGTTTACTCTGAATTTCTTCTCACACGCAACATAAAGTTACTGCAGATTGTGATAATGAAAAAAAAATTTCAATGCACTACGCATTTTCATTCTATTTTTTTTCTTATATTGCTGATAATAATAGTATAAAATACAAAATCAATAAAAATAAATGACAATTGGACATTTTGTATGCAATTTGCTAAGTTGAACAAGACAACAATGAGATTGTTAATACGGAAGACAAAATAGAATTTGACTGATTAAACTTAAGTTGACTGGTTATGTCAATTTCCCCTTAACTTTGTTTTTAAGCTAGACAAAGTTTACTAAAATGGTGTTAAAAACAATTAAATATTTGTTGTTAATATAGTTAACCCATTCTGACTATAAAAAAAAATTAGTTAACCCATTGTCATAGTAACGAAAACAAATTATTAACTCCGTTATATCTGTATATGATGTGCATTTTAGAAAAAAATCATAAAAATTGATGAGACGTAATCATTNGGAAAACAAATTCTTTATTAACTCCGTTATATCTGTATATGATGTGCATTTTAGAAAAAAATCATAAAAATTGATGAGACGTAATCATTTTTTCAGACTTAGACACTTGGCTTCTGGATTACTTTAGTGATAGTTTTGTTAATTTTCTCACGACGTAACCATCCAAAATCATAATTTCTAATAATAGTAAAGAATTATCTAACAGAAAACGTAAAAATTAGACGTTATCGAAAATAAATTTGATGACCTGAGACGCCGTGTTACTAAAAATTTTCAAAATTAGCAAAAAAAAAAATTAAAGTTGACAAACAGTAAACATTTTTTGGTAATCTTTTATTAGCATTAGTTAAATTATCTAACAATTTATGAAGTTCAAACGGAGCCAAAAAACGTTTCCCCCAAAAATTAGTACTGAAAGAAAAATAATTTTTGATGATCCATTTGATCAATTCTTAACTAGGATTAAAATCGAAGAGTCTGTCAAAAATAATTTTTATTTTTTACAAAAATTTTGAATTAGGATTATATAACAATGTCAAGAATTTTTGCATCACTTTCACAACTTTTTGCACCTATTCTTCTAAAAAAGCAGCTCCTCGAGTGTTAATTGATGAATGGACTTTTCGATTACACTTTCAAGTGACAACAATACTTTTGTTTCTTTTTTTAGCACTACTGTGCATGCGTCAATACATCGGAGAGCATATCAAGTGTCTACCTAATCATGACGATGATGCCAACGATCCTATAATTCCAAGAAAAGTTATTGAGACGTACTGTTTCATTCAAACAACTTTCACGGTAAAGAAATTATACCTAAGAATTGCCGATTGTTATTGAAATATGCACTATAAGTCTGTTTGGTTTCATAATTGGGTATAATTAATCAATACAATCATACAGATTTTATAAAAAAAAAATTTTTTTTTTCTTTTTCCTAATTAAGAACTGTGTACAAAAATTTTATTAAAATTATTTAAATTTATATTAAAAAAGTTAAATACTCTCGGCTTAAATGAATACTGAAATCGCCAAAAAATCAAATTTTAACCAAATTCTAGACATTTGCACCAAGATTTTATTTAGGATAACAGAATATTTTTTCATAATCCAAATTAGTCGAACAGTTTGGTAATTAATGAAGTTGATATGGGTTACATTTTGAAACAAATATAGACAATAGGGATAAAACCATCGACTTAGCAACAAGCTCCAAGTCTATAAGTAATGTGTGCAACCTCGCCAGATTATTAAAGACAGCTGATCCACTAGCATTACATACGGAACGTGAGCTGTTACTTGTGTTAGCTGATAAACCAATGTGGTGGATATGACCCACCACTTTGAAATTGAGGATTATCACAAAAAGTTAGCCTGGTGAACTACTATTATACGTCGATAAATTCCGATGATTGCTCTCACCAATTGAGTTTCAAGGCCTTTGTTAAGAATCCTGTCTTCCAACTGAATACTACTCAGAAAAACTGTATTTTCCATTAGCACAGTACTCCCTTCCTTCCTGGTTATTCATTTGCATGTAAATTTCCTGACGTGTNTCTGACGTGTAATGCGACACTGTTTCATCCATTGAATAAAGTAGAGAGGTAGAATGTTTTGCTCCAATCCTCATTTCCTCAAATTTTGATGATAACTATAATTTAAACGAATAGTGTTTAATGTTTCAATCTAAACTTGTAGTCACATGGATCGGATAATTTGAATGGCGCACTTACGATGCAACAGAGAAAGAATTGTTGTAAAACTTTGCTTCATTTCTTTCTGCTTCGGAGCTAGTCTGTTAATTTCCTCACAATAGTTGTATTTGGAATTTTTAATTACATCGTTCACTCAGTTTTTGATCGTTTATAATTTAAAACCTTAGGCAACAGAAATGCACTTGTTCGGTAAGATGTTATACAGGGTTAATGAAGTTGATATGGGTTACATTTTGAAACAAATATAGACGATAGGGATAAAACCATCGACTTAGCAACAAGCTCCAAGTCTATAAGTAATGTGTGCAACCTGGCCAGATTATTAAAGACAGCTGATCCACTAGCATTACATACGGAACGTGAGCTGTTACTTGTGTTAGCTGATAAACCAATGTGGTGGATATGACCCACCACTTTGAAATTGAGGATTATCACAAAAAGTTAGCCTGGTGAACTACTATTATACGTCGATAAATTCCGATGATTGCTCTCACCAATTGAGTTTCAAGGCCTTTGTTAACAATCCTGTCTTCCAACTCAATACTACTCAATACACCTGTCAAATCTTCTGTAAGTTTCATAATACCAACCATCGGCTGGTCCACAATTGATGGTAAAAGTGGNATAGTACAAAATACAAAATCAATAAAAATAAATGAAAATTGGACATTTTGTATACAATTTGCAATAATTTGAAGTAGACAACAATGGAACTGTCCATACGGAAGACAAAATGTAATTTGACTGATTAAACTTAAATTGACTGATTATGTCAATTTCCCCTTAACTTTGTTTTAAGCTAGACAAAGTGTACTAAAATGTCATTAAAAACAATTAAATTGTTTTTTAATTTAGTTAACCCATTGCGGACAATAACAATTTTATTTGTTTAAGTTTGAAGAGAACCTATGCATATATTGTCTATAATGAGAATGCAGCAAGTAATTTACACATTTGAATTATCTTTAGTTTTAATGTAGAGAGAAGCGTTAGTAAATTAAGATTTTTGAATAACAACTTGTCCCTAAGTTTTAATGTAGAGAGAAGCGTTAATAACGCAAGTTGTAAATTTTTACAAGTAATTTAACCCATCAGTGGCTAAAAATATTTTTGTTTTATATCTTTTTTAAAAAGCAAGTTCACTTTTTTGAAATTGTATATGAAATTTCAAGTACCATATGATATACAATCGACAGGTGTAAATCGTATTTGAAATGACATGCAGCTTGGAGAGGGTCAATATATATCAGGAGTGTCACAAGGGACTCACCATTCCTATTACCAGTGGATGCCATTTTATTTATTTTTTTAGGACTTTACCTTATACACAGAATTTGGAAATCTGTTTAAAACAAAAAAGTACAGAGTCTCGTGAATGAATGGAGCGTAAGAAATTTTTAAAAGTTACTCCTGCCAAAAATGTATTCATTGAAACAAGCAGCTTCATTTAGAAAAAAAAAATCAAAAAATTTAAAAAATAAATATGATGAAATTGAATTATATTAATTAAAATTAAATAAATTGATAAACAAATATTAAATTAACAAACTAAAAATAAAAAACATTAAAATACTAAATTTACCGATTAGTAATAAAAATATTAAAGAAATATCGAAAAAGTTCTTTGGGTAAGAAATTACCCGTGGAATATTTATCGGATTAAGAAGGAACTCGGAATACGTAGGGTTATAAAAAATTTCTGTATTTTTTCATTGATTTTTTTTTCTGATAACTTGATGTGACAGAAATCATTGACTTTGTTTTCAGAATTCGTGCCGAAGATATAAACCTTTGGTTTATGACAGATATAACTCCTGCGTCATGTCACATATTCTCATAATGTACTACAATCTTTGTAAAATAAGCCGAAAATAAGCTTCATATCAATTTCAAAGGGTTAAAGTAAAAAAAAATGATAAAGAAATCCATTGTTTCGTTATTTTTTTCAACGCGTTTCTTTGTTGACAAATTTTTTGAAACCCCCCTCTATCTTTGTAATTTGTGTCAATTTTATTTCTTGGACTCTTCAGTACCGGTGGTTCCAAACGAGATCAACAAATTTCAACCGCGACTCGTTACATTGTTGCTTCTAAAGGAATGCATTGTTTTTGGAGTTTTACACACGTGGCTTTTGAATTTGGGAATCTCATTGTTGTTTTAGCTGCTATGCACTTTACCGACATTTTTCTTGGAGCTGAATTCTCATCTTATGGACCACGGGTTCGTGAAGATGATCCTTAAACACGAATTGACCACGTGGCAACAGTTTCCCCACGTGTCAAGAAATGTTTCTTCCATATGTATGGTCCTTCTGGAAGAATTCAACGATTTGATGCACTTTGTATCCTACCTTCAAATATTCTCAATAAAAAAATTTTCACATTTTAATGGTTCTGGTAAGTTTTCAAAATAAAATAATAAATTTTTTTTTAAGTTTATCAAATCTGATCATAATGAATGCGATTTCCTTTTCTTGTCATTTTTTGATAACATGTTTGCATTACTAACTTGTGTCACCATCTGTTCATTGGTCATTCGTGCAGCTTCACTCATTTCACCGAAAATCCGTGTTTACAGTCTTGTAGGACTCTCTTCAAATTTTCCACTCAATGCACAGAGCGTCACGGTACTGCGAAATTTAGGAATCAGTGATTGGTTCATACTCCGATTTCTCAAAATTAATTTGGATCATGAAACTTTTCGTATTTTAATTAAGACTATGTTTGAAGAAGAACTCTAAAAATAGCCCACCATAATGATAATTTTCCGGATAAAAATGCGTGCGCGTGGGTATAAATTGCGCAACACAGACTATGAATTGTAGCTAAACCTACTATACTTTTTCTACTTCAATTAACCTAAGTAGGTTAATTGTAACTTTAGATTCGTTCAAGTTGTCAGAAGATAGGGACTCAAAGAGTTAACCCTTCAGTGGCGAAAAAAATTTTTTTTTATATATTTTTTTTGAATCTATTTGAATTTCTTTTGGTACGCAACAAAATGTTACTGCATATTGTGATAATCAAAAACAAAAAACTCAATGCATTCCCTCCCCCCTCCCCCCATTCTTTGATCATATAACTGAAAATAATAGTATAAGAAAATACAAAACCAATCAAATTAAATCAAAAGTGGACATTTTGTACAAAATTTGCAGTAATTTGTACTAGACAACAATTGGGATTGTCAATACGGAAGACAAAATCAAATTTGACTGATTAATCTTGAATTGACTGATTATGTAAACTTCCCCTTAACTTTGTTTTTCAGATAGACGAAGTTTACTTAAATCGCGTTAAAAACAATTAAATGTTAGAAAAATAAATTTAATTAACCCATTGTCAAGCAAAAAAAATTTTTTAGTTAATTATTGTGGGAAAAATCTTTAAAGACTCATTTGTAGATTATACTACTCCTTGATTGGTACAAAAAACTGAAAACAATTTTTTTTAAATTTTATTACAGTTTAAACTCCTGGAAGAAATTATTAACTCATTTCGATCAAAATTTGGAGTGTTTTTGTTATGAAATTCAATAATGTTGACAATTTTACGCAGTTGGAAACTACATAGTTAAAATAGTTAAAATTAATTTTATTAAGATTCCATTTTAATGGTTTTATAAGAGTTCCAATTTTTGTTCACTTAAATTTGATGTTATTATGAAATTGCTTTGTTGTACAAGGACATTCACAAGTGCTAATAAATCTTTTCAAGAAATTCTACAACAATAGATGGCGCGAAGTATAAAACTTTCCTCACCCGCAACAAAAAGTTGTTACAGAGGAGTGCAGATGCGATGATTAAGTAGAAAAAATAGCTCCTTTTCTACTTTGTAATTTTTCTCAATAATACTAAATTGTTCTGTAATAAAATGTTCATAGGGTAATTTTCAAAGCTAGATGGCGCTAACTGTGAATTTCTTCTCACACGCAACAAAAAGTTACTGCAGATTGTGATAATGAAAAAAAAAATGTCAATGCACTACGCATTTTTTTTCCATTTTTTTTTATTATATTGTGACGATTTGGAATCCTCCTGGATTCCAAATGATGAGCGGACGGACAAATGATGACAATAACCTCCGGAAACCACCGTCCGTGGTTCCTCCTCACTCTCTCTTTTCCGAACCAAACTCTCAAAATTCACTTTCTGACCTAACCTACCTATACTTAACGACCTCTGACCCTACTAAACTATGAAATAATCTTACAATTTTTGCAAATAAGTTTTCCCTGGGCAATTAACGTCCCAATAATTTATTAAAACAATAAANACACGAAGCACTTTCTGGAGTTGAGAGACTTTCGTCCCTTCCTCTTCCCTTGCTTCCTACCCGGAACCGGATTTGGCGGTGGCACTCGGGCACGAACTGGTGCCATGTTCGCTCCCCCTATTATCCCGGTGACCNCCGGAACCGGATTTGGCGGTGGCACTCGGGCACGAACTGGTGCCATGTTCGCTCCCCCTATTATCCCGGTGACCGCCAACAAATCCTCTGCCGTTTGCACGATAATGTAGGGTGCCTGTACCACTTTTTTTTCTGTTGGAGCCGGACGAGGGATCGTAGGGATCCTAAATTTCCCCCATCCCTGAGTCGGAGCTTGAAGAAGTGTGGACTTAGATGTGGGCATCCGTATCTTTGGCGTAGTTTTTGATGCCGCCACTTTTGCTGCTGCTGTCTCCGCTCTCTTAGACGCTGCTGCAGCTTTCCTTGCAGCTGCTTCAGCATGAGCCTTTGCTGCTGCTTCCACATGAGCCCTTGCNCTGAGTCGGAGCTTGAAGAAGTGTGGACTTAGATGTGGGCATCCGTATCTTTGGCGTAGTTTTTGATGCCGCCACTTTTGCTGCTGCTGTCTCCGCTCTCTTAGACGCTGCTGCAGCTTTCCTTGCAGCTGCTTCAGCATGAGCCTTTGCTGCTGCTTCCACATGAGCCCTTGCTGCAGCTCTGACTGTAGATGCTGGTGTCGGAGCTTGTGGTGGGATAAGTGGGGCTGACGTTGGCACTGGCGGAGNCCTTGCTGCAGCTCTGACTGTAGATGCTGGTGTCGGAGCTTGTGGTGGGATAAGTGGGGCTGACGTTGGCACTGGCGGAGTCAACACTTGTTGCACTCTAGGGAGCGGAACCGGACCGCTTAACTTCCCTTTCTTTGGAGTAACTATCACCTCAGGAAATGGCAAGGGTACCAATTTGACCCTAGACCCAATTCCTGGAGGTAATGTTGGTGGACCCATCACCACAATCTCTTCCATCTCCATTGGTAAGTCTGAAAATCACAGTACAAATTAAAAACAAATTTTTAATTAAATTTAATTATTTATTTATTTATTTCGTTTACTGACACACAGTAAGCGAATAACTTACCCTCCATAGTAATGACAAATATTCTTTAAGAATCACTCCAACCGAAACGTCTTGGAGGCTTCTTGGTCCTAATGNCCTCCATAGTAATGACAAATATTCTTTAAGAATCACTCCAACCGAAACGTCTTGGAGGCTTCTTGGTCCTAATGAAGCGTCTATTCTTTTGGGCAGGGTCTTCGACGGCGACTGGATTTTGTTTGTCAACCGTTACCTTTCCTCTCGCAGTATTTATAAGCTTTTCGTTATCGCTTGAACTGAGAGGAAAGGTTACTTGTCGCGCCAAAGGTGACTTTACAGACGACTGACGCTGTATTTGACTAATTGATGAGTTCGATTTTGACTTTCCCGAAGAAGTCTTCGAACTCATTTGCCTACTGGACACACCAGAGGACTTTTGACTAATTACTTTAGGTAAATTTTCTTCATCACTTGAAGATAAAGAAATTTGCCTAACCTTACTATTTCTACTATGGGACGAACTCCATGAGGGGGAAATAGTGTCAAATTCGCTATGAAAAGGAACTAAGTCGTTCACATGGACAACTATATGTCTCATTCTCTTTCCATCTAGCGGTTTGATTTTGTAGTCTACTGGGCCTATTTGCCCAGTTATCTCAAAAGGACCAACCTTTTGAGCTAAAAAAGCCTGAGAAAGACCTTTCTTTCTTACAGGTACTATACGGAGAACTTTTTCTCCAATATAAAATTTTGTTGGNTTACTGTTAGAGAGAAGCGTTAGTAAATTTACATTTTTGAATGACAAGTTGTCCCTAGTTTTAATGTAGAGAGTAGCGTTAATAACGTAGTTGTAAATTTTTACACGTAATTTAAAATAATTAAAATTTATTTGATTAAGATTCCATTTTTTAAATGGTTTTATTAGTGTTCCAATTTATATTCAGTTAAATTTGATGTTATTTTCCAACTGCTTCTTTGTACAAGGACAGTCGCAATTACTAAATAAAGCTTTTTAAAAAATTTTACAACAATAGATTTACAACACTTTTTAAACTTAACAACTTTAAACAATTTCAGGAATACCCTCATTGTAAATAAATAAGGTTTAATTTTGTTGGGAAAATTTTTAAATCCCATTTGTAGATTTTACAACTCCTTGATTGGTACAAAACACTTAAAACAATTTTTTTTCAATTTTCATTACGATTTAAACTTTCTACAAAAATTTATTAACTCACTTGGATCTGGAGTGTTTTGTTATGAAACTCATAGGACTAATAGTGACAATTTTACGCAATTGGAAACTACATGGTTAAAATAGTTAATATTAATTTGATTAAGATTCCATTTTTAAAATGGTTTTATTAGTGTTCCAATTTATATTCAATTAAATTTGAAGATATTTTTCAGTCGCATCTTTGTACAAAGACATTCGCAAGTGCTAAATAAAGCTTTTTAAAATTTTTTCAACAATAGATGGCGCTAAGTACAAAATTTTTCTCACCCGCAACAAAAAGTTGTTGTGGATGAGTGCATACGATGATTGAGGAGAGAAAAAAAAGACACTCAATTTCCACTTTGTAATTTTTCTGAATAATAAATTGTTCTATAATAAAAGGTATGTAAGAAAATTTTCGACGCTAGAGGGGGGTAACTCCGAATTTCTACTGAAATGCAACAAAATGTTACTGCAGATTGTGATAATGAAAAAAAAAAACTCTCAATGCACTACGCATTTTTATTCTATTCTTTTTATTATATTGCTGACAATAATAGTACAAAATACAAAATCAATAAAAATAAATGAAAATTGGACATTTTGTATACAATTTGCAATAATTTGAACTAGACAACAATGGAACTGTCCATACGGAAGACAAAATGTAATTTGACTGATTAAACTTAAGTTGACTGATTATGTCAATTTCCGCTTAACTTTGTTTTAAACTAGTGTGGCGGGGCCGATCCGCCACGTTGAGATTGAGACAGGGATTGCCACAAGAATTAGGTCTCTGGTGGGGTATGATCCCACGTCTTGGGTATACCGGACCCAACGCACTAACCATTTGTGCTACAGTAGCTAGTTAGGCAATCCTGTTCTCAAACTCAATACAACTCCGAAACTTTTCTTCCTGGTCATTCATTGCCAGGTAAGGAGTCTACTGTTTCATTTATGAGTACAGTAGTGAGGATTGAGTCTTATGCTCAAATCTCCATACTTTCCCGCCGCCAAGAGCGCCCCCTCGGCCTTCGGGAACCGAAGACTACCGGCCCTCCGCCCCTTAATAAGGGGAGGGTCGCGGATGATCGCCATGTGTGGCGGGGCTGACCCGCCACTTTGAGATTGAGACAGGGATTGCCACAAAAATTTCGTCGCTGGTGGGGTATGATCCACTAACCATTTGTGCTACAGAGCCTAGTTGGGCAATCCTGTTCTCAAACTCAATACAACTCCGAAACTCTCCTTCCTGGTCATTCATTGCCAGGTAAGGAGTCTACTGTCTCATTTATGACTACAGGAAGGGGATTGAGTCTTATGCTCAAATCCCCACACTAGGCAAAGTTTACTAAAATTGCGTTAAAAACAATGAAATTTTTTTAAATTTTGTTAACCCATTGTCAACAAAAAAAAAATGATAAAGAAATCCACTGTTTTGTTATTTTCTTTTCGATGCTTTCCTTTGTTGACAAAGTTTTTTTGAAACCTG